>UELV01085233.1:0-14725 GCA_900490015.1 Megastigmus stigmatizans | reverse complement strand
CAGTACACCTGCAGAGAGAAAAGAGGGAAAGTGAAAAAGAGGGATGAATGGGAGGTTGCCGCTGCTGCTGCTGCTGCTGCTGCGAGGATCGGCGGCTGAAAGAAGAAGCGGTTCTGCCGGGGGGGGGGGAGGGAAAACGGTAGCGGCGGAATGTGAATGAGAACGGAGGAAAATGGGATGGAATGGGGCGAACGGCTGCTGCTGCGTTACAGTAACGATGCTGCAGGAGGGTAGAGGGGAAGGAATGTATAGATGGACGAAGGATGGGAAATGCGCATTTGATGAAAAGGCATCAATGATGGCACGAATGCGTTTCGCGCGCTCGCGCGTGTCTACGGTTTTTTTATTTTTTATTTTTTCGTTTGCGACCATTCGCGGAAAGTTTCTCTCTCTCTCTCTCTCTCTCTCTCGCAGCGTATCTTTTGCCACGGCAACGCTAAGCTGGTTGTAGCTCTCTGCAACTCTCTCTCTTTTTTAGTCTCTCTACGTGCTTGCATGCGTTTTGCATCCATATATATATCTATGTGATATTCCATGAGACACGCGGTAAAAAAATGTACAAAAGCACGAGCGGGGAAACGCAAATTCGCTTACGTGTTTAGCTTGCAAAATAATTTTTAGCGGCTTTTTTCTCGCGTTTTGCGCCCGGCAGGGGAAAAAAGTGAATGGCTGCTGTATTTATGGTGCGCGTGCGAGCGCTAAGCAATGCCGATATTTATTTGCTAGGAAAAATTGGCAAAAGCTTGATATGCCATTTTTTGCATGTGACTAGTGTGGATAGGGCATGTTATTGAATCAAGCCGGCGTTAAAAGTGCTGCTGCTGCAATAGGAAAATAAAAAAAAACGAAAAGAATTGGCTCGAAATATCGACAAGTGAACGGGGTAATGATCGATCATAAATTGTACGATTGAATTTTTCCGTTAGAGCGTGCATCGGTGGTGCCATGTAAATAAGGCGACGTCTATATGGATCGAGAATCAATCCGGCAGAGGAAAGACTCTAACTTAGGCCGTACACAATATTCTCGATCCTTTAAAAATCCAATTCCCCGCAATTACGTCATAAAAATATAATGACGCGATCCGATTTTCTCCTCTGCGAATCACAGTTGCGGCAGCAAAGCGAGCCCGAGCTCCGAGCTCTCTCGCGAATGATAACAAAGAGATGAAAGATGCAGAGAGATACAGCGATGAAGAGAGAGAGAGAGAGAGAGAGTGAGGGGGAGTTAGTGAGAGAGAGAGAGAGAGAGAGAGAAGACGTAAAACGCGCGCACGAACAAGCCATTGTGTCTCGATTATGCTCGAGCGAAATGCGCCGAAGGTCTCGCTCTCTGTCTCTCCGTCACTCGATGTGTTCTGAATATACGGGTAAAGTCACGACGCCGCTCCGGAACGTACAGAAACGCTCACGCGAGCGAGACGGGCGTACGAAACACGTATAACTGCAGACGCCGAGTCGCGGCGATTGTTTCGACTACATACGACGAGCGGAGAGTTTATAATTTTCATAATATTATCGTAATCGAGAGGTGACGTTGGTCTCGATACCGTGTGTGTATATCTGAATGATTATGCCTAAGTTTTAATAAACTAACAAATATTGAAAATTTCATATAGGTATAATACTTCAATTCTGTACTATAATATTCTTAATCAATCGTCTTGTAAATGTTTTTCATAAATTTCATAAATCGTATATTGTCGTAAATAATGAGAAACAATGTTTATAATTGAAACGTGTATAACTCTGTTGACCAGTATAAACGCTGCACACGAAAGGCTTTTTACAACTTGATATTTCATCCTTTGTTGGAGATTATCTCCAGAGGTCATAAGCTCTAATATGAATCACATTCTTCGGGGGAGGGCGCGTATATATATCTCTTTTATTTTGATAGATATAAAAATAAAAAGGAGAGAGAAAGAGTGTATAGAGAGAGAGAGAAAAAAAGAGAGTGAGGCAAGCGTATAAAAAAGGTGATATACGGGGATATACACGCGGTGGCATCGCTACAAATGGATGAAGTATAGTTTGAGCCCCGACCTCCTCTCCCTCTCCTTCCACTCTCTCTCTCTCTCTCTCTCTCTCTTATATTAGTGCTTTCAGCGTGCAGCGCCTGCCAAATCGCCGGGGCTCACAATGGACCATTTGTACGTTCCGCGAAATGACGATTGAATAGCAGCCGTAAAGGCGAACAACTGCAGTCAGCGAAGAGAAGCTACGCGGGAGGAGGAGGAGGAGGAGGAGGAAGAAAAAGTCGCTGGTGGCGCGGCGGCGGCAGTGCGTGTGCGAGAGTCGAGAGCTTTGGCTGCGGTGCAACAGCAGCGGCTTTTCAAATGTTAATTTTGCCCGGGCAACAAACCAGCCTTGCACGAAACTTGCTTCAATCAAAATTCTGACACTCTCCTCGCTTATATACTAGCGGTGCCATCGCGAATAACATTTTTTGGCTGCGTTCTTTCCGACTCCAATGCGCGGGACGACCTTTTACGATAAGCCTTTTGTGCGCTGATGCAGTTTATGCGTTTTGTGTATACGCAAATCGAGAGCAAGGAGTGCGATAATTAAAATGGAGCTAACGTGACTCTGTTGTATCGAGCAAATGTTTTCAGCGCTGAATGTGAATTTATTTCACTCTATTTATCGAGTGAAATCGTAATTCTTGAGTAAATAGTAATATTTTAAGATATTGTCTTTGAGTTTGTTTTGCGAGTAAATAAATCTCATAAGATGTATATGAAATAAAATAATTATAATATATAAAATTATGAAATAAACGCAAATTATTTTCAAATAACGCGCACATCAGTCATAAAACACAAAGCAGTAGAAGAAAATTACCAACTTATTAAAACGGCAAAGTTGGAAATATTCGGAAACATTCCAGAACAGCCTCTCGGAGAGCTGCACAGGCGATAAGGTGCTGAGGCAAGAAAAGCGGCGCGAGTTCGCGGAAGCATTTAAAAGCAATTAGCCCCCCACTGCAGGTGGCAAAAAAAATTTCCGCGGCCTATTCATCCTCGGACGCGCTTCACAGATCCCGAAAAACCAACAGTCGCTCTGCGCAGTTCGCTCTACGGTCTACACAGCGTTCAGCTAATCGCTTAACGAGCTTCAAAGCTTCGCAAAACCTCTGTGTTGTACGGCCTGCGGACCGCATATTCTTCAACGTCAAAATACACTTTCTCGCGCGGCCGCTCGGGCCAAAGTAAACGTCTCCTCGTGGAGCTGCTTCTCGGAAGAAAGCCGGCCAGCCGTGGCGTCGACTGCAGGACTGCACTGGCAGTGGTGACTCTGCCGAATCTCTCGAGCGCGGCTCCGGATGAATCCGTGACGCGCGCGAAATTCGACACCCCACGGACTCATCGCTTTCTCGCCGTGCATATAATGCGGGCCTTGTGCACTCTTTGCTGTCCGATCTGGAGACGATCGTGCGCTCCTTTGTGTGTATATAGCGGGAGTGTGAGTTAGTGAGAGTTGGATGAGAAAATTGGTTCGGAGCGTCGTTGCAGTACGAATGTCTGAGGGGAAAAGTTATAGAGATGAGCTATAATTATTTGAATATAAAATAACGCTATTCAATAAGGGCAAGAAACTGATTTCTTTTTTTATATCATTTTTATACAAAAATATTTTGTTCTTTTAAATGTAAATGCATAATAATATTTGCTTTGATGTTGCAAAAAATTAACCATATTCAATGTATTAAAATTATACGCGTACAAAAAATATACAATTTCACTAATTATCACATTTGTTAAACTACATCTTCGTTATGCATTTTACTCGAAAAGCTGCAAAGCTAACTGAAACTTAATACATTTTTTATATCTTATAAATGATAATATAATCTGGGCAGAAACTAATGCAGTTTTGGGATAGCACATTTCCAAGTAGCGGCTTAAATATTCGTCAGAATTCCAAATTAATATCATATGTTTTCATTGGAATTATATTTCATTTATTTCATAGTATATAAACTTTAAAATGGAATATATTTTATATGTAAATATTTAATTAAATATTACTTTTATTTAAAAATATGAGACTCGAGACAAAGTTAATAATATCGCAACGGTAAAATTGCATTCAACCTCAAGCTGCAAAGATATAAAACATAAGAGCGCAGAGAATATCAAAGAGACTTTGTATAAAAGTGTGTCGCGCAGAATGAAGTCGCGTTGCAAAACCGTAATTGTCTTCATTAGCGTAAAGCTCGTTTTATTTAACTTACATAAGAGTCATTCTTACAGCTACACATAGAACATCATTTCATTTGATGGCTTAGCTCAAGAATAACACAAACCCAGTTCTCAAAGATAAAATTTAATGTCTACATCTGAGTGAGTATGTACAATTTCGCTACAACAGCAACACACCGCAGTAACGCCACACCGTAAAAAATCGTGATCATCTAATATTCGAAACTTACGTAAAACAGCTGTATAAAAGCCTCATCAATATAAACGCGTATAAGTTCTGAAACTAACGCCGACGAGCATATCAAAACTTGAATAATTTTTCACCCAACACACAGACAGCCACACGCATAAAAGCAATTACAAACAAGTGGGATATACAGCGCGAAAACCACATTTAGCCCCTCGTCTCCCGCACATTTCACCGCGATGTACATACATACGTAGAGACGGAGTGAGAATGCTTTCGCTTTCCAGCAGAAGGAATTCGCATTAAGATTTATATAGCCGGGCGCGTCTATCCGCAGTGTCTGTCCCGGCAGCAGAGCAGCTCTCGTCATTGGCGGCTCTACAACAATAAACTTTGCGTGCGGGAAGGGAACGAGTTGGCGCGTAGGCACGTGGCTTCTCGCAGCGGGCGATATGTGCCATCTCTCTGCACTATGCGCGCGATTCTCGCTCACCGTCGAGTGGCGTGTACACGGCCATTACGCGGAAAACGACGCAGCTTCTTTGTAGTCGGGGTGCGCGGGACGAAAGCGATGCCAACAATTTCCGAACGGGAGTTTTCGCTGCGTCCTCTCGCTCCCGCTCTTGCTATGGTAAAATTTAGATTGGCCGCAGGCATTCTTTTTCCTTGCTATACGCGGGCGAGGTTTTCTCGGGACGGAAGCGATGCGTTTAGGGACAGGAGCCGCTGGAGGTCACGAAGCAAACGCGCCGCGGTGCTTCAACGAAATTTCTTACGCACGATTTGGTCGGCGGGGAGGCGCGAGGAGCATCGGTCCGAAAATAGAAAAATTTATGATTATTGGACAGAGCGACTCGTTTGCTTCCTTTTCTCGCTCTCCTGCGTGCGCTGGCAGCTCTCTCGCATTCGCCGCATTAACGTCGAGATATGCGACAAGTGACATTAATAAAGTGTTAACTAGAATATGATGGAGCAAATAATTAGCGTCCGCTCAGCTTAAATTACGTATCCGTTTGCGGCGACTCGCGGTAACCGCCTCGCTTCCGTTATGTACCGTAACACTTTCATCCAGCACTGAATTAAACCATTTCACGCTGAATCCGTCGGGGGATATTTTTGTACGCGATTCCAGATTAAACTCGTGCTTCGCGGCAGGATATTAATCTGTGGACCCATGGCAGTACCCACGATTAGTGCGAATGTGTATACTCTTGGCTCGGAGCGTGGCGCAGCTTTATTACCGTGTGCCGCGAGCCAACTGAAAAATCTGAAACAATCCTGTCGGTCGGCAGTTCTGCGTCGAGTAGAGACGTAGTGTCTCGCGAAAAGTTTAAGTGGACCACCCCGGAGAGCTGGTATAGACAATGTTCGTTTGAATGAGAGCGCGTAGACGAGCGCCAACGGAATTATGCTCGCAACAAGAGCAACCGCTCACACAGACGCGCGGCAGTTCCAGCAGAAGCAGCGACCTTAGACTCGCTCTCTTACTCGCTTTTTCGCGCGCGAGCCTCTATTTTCGTATCGGATGACACAATGCCGTAGTAGTCGAGCGACGAGCAGCGGCGCGTACTGCACAGACGAATACGCGGAGAATATATAGATCGTTGTTTTTGCTGAGCATCGGAGCTCCTCACTCTCTCTCTACCCCTACTCCCCTTCCCTATACTACACTCCTTTTTTGTCATTTCGCTAAAGCGTATAGTAGGTTTTTTTTTCGCGAAAGAGAGAGAGAGAACCTCTGTGTTTCCCTTTCTTTCAGCCTCTTGGGCGCGTCGACACACTTTTTTGCTTCGCGAAAACGCGTCGAAATCGACGTTAACGCCTTTGTACGATCTACGAGCGAGGTGGTGCTGGAGTTTCTCTCTCTCTCTCTCTCTCTCTCTCTCTCTCTTTCTCGCTCTCTCTGCTTCTCTCCTCCTCCCCTTTTATCGTGTCTTTGGGCAGGGAGGGCAGACTATTCTCGTCGCCGGCGTAAGCCAGCGCTATACACATTCATTGGCGTCGCTTCTTCGCCTGCGTTCGGATGGAGAGGCGCACTTTTTATTCTCACACTCTCTCTTACACTCTCTCTCTCTCAGTCTCGTTCGCTCGCTCGTCGTCCTATTAGCATTTTAGCCCGGCGAAAAAGAGAGCCGAACGTAAATTTCAGGGGAATTTTTTTCATTCGATTCGCTCGAAATAGCCTCGAGTGGGGAAGATTATATTATTTTTTTAATAGAAATACAGCTTTCATTGGCGAATCGAAATACAAGTTATAGGTATATATATATATTAGGAAAGCTGGCGATGAGGCATATAGCGAAATCGAATGCGTTGGCTGTTATCTCAAATTAGAATGATATTAGCATTGAATGAGCGCTGAAAGTAAATAGAGTCGAGAGGCGCAGTAAAAAGCGCGATATCTTAGCGCAATACGAGCCTATCAGATATTGACTGAGCCAACGAGTTTATTTTCCTCAGAAATGTATAAAGTTATCGTTCGCATTGAGAGATTTACCGAGCCGAATCATTATCGAAAAGTCATTTATTCATCCTACAGACACGTGCGCGCTTGTTATGATCTTGCATACTCGAGATACGGTGTATAAACGATCTCGAAGCAAAGGGATCGAGAGACGAGCTACAACTCTGCTGCTGCTGCTGCCGCTGCTGAAATTTACATATTCATGTAAAGCTACTCAATCAACGAGCTGTACTCGAATCTTAATTCGAAATCGCACTCTGCCAACGTCTCGATGAAAAAATAAAGAGGAGGTAAAAATCCGCGCACGGAGAGATAGAAAGGGAAGAAGGGTGGGGACCGAGGGCGATTTATATATGAATTTCGCATTCGGGAGGAAGAAACCGAGAGGCGATAAGAGCACACGGCCAAGAGAGAGAGAGAGAGAGAGAGAGAGTTTGATCGGGAGAAAATATCGCGCGGCGCCTATATATGCAGCAGCAGCTCTGGCAGCGCAGAAGTTGCGCGCGGGAAGAGGGTAAGAAGTGTAGACGCGCCGAATTGAGATAAGCCGAAACCCGTTGTCGGAATGCGAATCGAGAGATAATGAGGGCCAACGAGAGAGAGAGAGAGAGAGAAGGAAGGAGTGCGCACAGAAGAAACGATTGCGCGGAGAGTGTCTTTCGCCTCGTTTGCCCCCCTCTCCACTCTTTCTCTCCTGCTCGCTCTTGTCTGCATGTACACACTCGGTTCCCATCGTGCGGGTCACGACTGAATTCGCTTAAGTACCCGTGTTTTTTTATCTTCAATCGAGCCGAACGCCTTTAACTTTATATATATACCGCATATGCATGTGAGCTTTGCTCGCTCTGTATACGTGTGTGCAGAGTTTGCGACGTCGTCGTTGTCGTCGTCGGCTCGCAACTGGCTGGTCTCGCTGATATGCCCCCCCCTTAATTAATCAAAACGGTAATCCTATCCTCGTTTGTTCTTCTTAAAGCCCCTCCACCTCCCGATGAAGTCGTCACGCTTAAACGACTGTAGGCAAGCGCGAACCCGCGGACGCTTTAATGAGTTTGCATAAATAATTCAAACGAAGCGTTCCCGGAAAAAATAAAGCGGCTTAAGCGCTGCCGTGCTGAGGCTCTAAGCGCGCGGATACGTCGCAATCACGCGGAGCGGTCTTTTGCACCACCATCGGACAGCTAAACGGATTTAATATACTTTTGTTTCTGCGAGAAACTCGAGTGAAATTACAGACGACAGGTCCATTTTTGTTCAAAAGAAGCAGTGTAGCTATCCTTGGAAATGCGTTAAAGTGGCACTAATCCAGCTGCTGGTAGGAAGTAGAAGAAGAGATCGTTACATTGCCAGCGAGAATACGCACAGTCTAGAGGCGCGTGCAGACTGCAGGAGGTAGCGAGTGTCATTGTCACGGGGAATCAGCGGCTGCAGCGCAGCGACAGACGGAACCAGAGAGAGAGAGAGAGAAGGTGAAGCGTTCCGTTGTTGTCTCTCGGGCGGTGGCAGCTCGTTAGTGTTCGCCAATTTACCTCGCTGATCATTACTCTCTCGCGGCTGCAGCGGCAGCAACGACTCGATGGGCAAAAAGCAGTGACTCTTCTCCCCCCCCCCTCTCTCTCTCTCTCTCTCTCTCTCGACTTCTCTAGCGACACCTAAGCAGCAGCAGCAGCAGCAGCAGCAGGCTCTTGCAATTGCGCGCGAGCTGCACCTCCTGCGGGGCCAATTTATCTTGCGCCCAGAGTCGGCTAGCTTGGCTCCTCTAGAGCCGCGCGCGTATATACCAAGAGAGAGGCTCATGGGATTTTCGCGGAAAACAACGAAAAAATCCCCACCCCTTTAAAGTCCACGGCTGCGGCGTTTTTCTATCTTGGGAGAGCCGCGAGCTCATAAATCGTCGGATGCTGCCACAGCTCGCATCTCCCTCTCGCTCTCTTATATTTTTCGGATTTGTGCCTTTGTAATAATTCTGAAATTTCATTATGACGCTTGCGCGCGGCGTATTTACACCGGGATTAAGAGGTATGCGCGACCTGCACGAAGGACATTATTATTATTATATTTTTCTCCCTCGCGCGAATGAATTATACTTTAATCCGCGCGATTTGACACGCAGCCATTAAATCCGCGCAACTGTGCAACGCTGCACTTTTCTGCGGCCCATGCGCGGTAATCGCGGTTCATAAGCGCATATTTAACGCTGATCGGGCATAATCTATCCGCATTAGTAGACTTTTATACAGAAATCACATAGAAGTGTTCGCCTCTTCCGTTCCGCTTTTCCTTTTTTCCTTGCAACAGCGCAAGTCTGTTATGTACTTACGAAAATTCTTCCACTTTTTCCGAATCCGAGACTTTTCCACGTTCTTTTCCGAAAATACGCTGTTTATTCAAAATTTCGACGGTTCCTGACAAAGGTATTCGTAACGCAGTACCGAAGAGAGTTCACGTGCAGGCTACACTGCATTCGCTTTTCTGCAACAGCTACCTGAAACTTGCTTGCATCTGAGATCAGTTCGATGGCTACTGCTGCTCTGCTGGTTGTATATAGGTCATCGTTTACGCCGCTATTCAATGGCCAATGTATACCTCGTTGGCAAAGGGATTTTTGAAAACCTTTTTTTTTTCGTGCATTTGGAAAATGAAAAAGTTCGTTGAGTTGCGTTTGATTCTAGTGCACCCGTAAAAACTCCACTTATTCACATCAACAAAATGGGCGGGCTTGATTTACAGCGCCGAGTATTGTACGACTCTATTTAATTTAACGCAGATCTCAATGCGTCCCGAGGTTGCTGCAATCGCACTTTATTTTATGTAAAATGAGCACTTCCTTTTACTCCTGCGAAAGCGACTGTCCTCATTTTTTATACCCATTCATGCCCAGATTTAAAAGCTTCCTTTATTCGGCAGCTTTTAATGATGAAACGAACTCTCCGCGCCCATTCTATATGTACGTATATATGTATACATACAGCGTTTTTCGAATTGCCATAACGACGAAGAGATAGAAAATGTGACCGACATATCCACTTGCCGAGGATCCTCCCGGAATTCACCAGAGTTATTTGCAAAATTTGAGGTCGCGAAAGGTACAGAGGGAGAGGAGCTAGCCGACTTTTATTTTCTCCTTTTGGTCGGAGGAGCATCTCTCTCTCTCTCTCTCTCTCTCTCTCTCGGTAAGACAGAGAGGAAGACGAAAGAGTCTCGCGGGCGCGGTGAGGAGAGTCGGTGCAGATGAAAGCGAAGAGAAGACGAAGGAAACGAGTGGCGCGTCGTCGTCGTTATCGTAGTCGTCGCCAGCCGCGAGAAAGCTTCCGAGCAAAGCAGTCGCAAGTTGCAGCAGCGGACCGCAAAGGAGAAGAAAAAGAGGTTCCGTCAGTCGCGGCTGACGTTTTGAAAGTCGCGCGCGCGTGTTTTATAGATGCGCGCTTCGCCTTTTCCTCTCTGTCTCCCCCTCCCGTCTTCTCCTTTCGCCCTTTCTCGATTTCGTTTTAAAAATATCCCTTGGCGCCTTTGTGCTCCTCGCTCGCCTACCTCTGTCTTTCGTTTTTATTCAACGCGCTGTGACTCGCGACACTTTTTGATTCCGCGAGCGTACGCAGCCAAAGGAATTCGGCGAGTCCGTCGCTCCGAGGTAATGAAACCGCGAGAGCCTGTGGGGATCGCGAAAACGTCCTGTCGGGCTGGAAAATGATCAATCGCGCACAGCCTGGAAAATTAATTTTTCCTCTATGGTGGAATAATAGATCTTGAATGAGACATTTTACTGTCATAATTTTTTTGTTTTATAACTTTTTATAACTATTTTGTTTTATAACTATATAGAATAATTTACTTATATATGTTTGTTTATTTTCAATGCACGAGTGTATTTAATGCATATGAAATATCATAAGTCTGGAATGGAAATGTAGATAAAGTTTAATGAAATTCCAGCATTCGCTGAACACCTCAAGATCAAATCATCTAATTTGTGAACAAATTTCTCCCGCGATGTGTGCAAAATTACGCTCCCACTCGCGAGAAATTAACATAGACGTATACCACAGAACCAAAGCGAATAAACTAGACGTTCGGTACTTTATTCCTCCGATAACTGCTATATATGCAAGATCGAGAAGAAGCAAAGGCCTACACGTAAAGGAGCGTACGTCAGATCGGTTTCTTCTTAACGGTCGAATTGAATTTGACGAGAGTACAGGCGATTAGCCCGTGGTAAACTCGCCGCTAAACGCCGCGGCATAGAGAGGCTGGATAAGCACGTCCTAGAGTATCAGAGCCGCGCATATCGCGAGCTGCAAAACTGCAAGAGAGAGAGAGAGAGAGAGAGAGAGAGCACAGAGAGTCGCGCGATCTTCCGCGAATGGCTATAATCGGCTTAACGTGTGCAATTGCGGTGTGCCGCCGCCGTAGCATCTCTCTCGTGCAGAAGATAAGCGAGGCACACGATGGTCCGGAGAGGAGCAGCAGCAGCAGCACAGAGGGTCGACGTGCAGAAGGAATAAGTGGCAGACGAGATGTGTATAGAGGGAGAGAGTCGGAGAACGCCGCCGCCGCCGCCGCCGCCGCCGACGCGTAATTGTGCACAGAATGAAAGTGGACGCGAAGTTATATACCTGTGTCTGTGTGTGTGTGTGTGTGTGTGTGTGCAGTGTAGCTGAGCGCGAGCGTCGTACGTGCATATTACGAACGGATGTAGACGGGAATCTAATGCGAGTAGGCCCGAGCAAAGCGAATAGCGGCTGTGGAATGTGTGGCACAGGCCGGGCGCAGGCGGATCGCGAGCGAGAGACCGAGCGCGCGAAAGAAAGAGAGGAGAGAAGTTAACGTCTGTTTTATAGTCTGCACATTTCAGTTACACGTGCTACAGCCGCGCGACTCGCGAGAGAGAGAGAGACAGAGAACTCTGCTATGCTGCTGCTGCATAAGGGGGAGGGGACAAATTATGGTGTGCTTTGGGGGGAAAGATCGAGTCGTAAAATTGAATTTTGAAGCTTCGCTGTCTCTCGCTGCGCGGCTTTTTTTTCTTTTCTTCTTTTTCTTTTCTTCCAGAGATAAAACGAGATGTTATTAGCAGCAGCGATGCTGCTTTGACTGTAAACTTTGCTATTGCTGTTTTTCGTGTGTATATTAAAATTGCGAAAACTAGTTTATGCGCCGTTTATACTGGCATTCGCGATTTCGTACATGTACCTTTGACAAATAATCAGTGAACGTTATATTTTTCTGTACTCGCTAATAAAATGCATCCGCAGGAGGAATTTCCCTTGTAATTACATATAGCATTCGCGCAAATATTACATCTAGCGAGTATTTGATTTGATTTTTTAAGAATAAATTTAAAGTAATGTTTGGGTTTACCGTTGGAGCTGAACACGCGGTCGCAAAGCATCAAATTGAAAATGCGCACTTGAAATATTTGTAATCGGAGTCGCGCGATCTGAAAATAGAAATAGCGCGCGGCTAAGAGCAGTATAACGTAGCAACAAAAGCCCAAGGAAGGAGGAATAAAAGATGTAAAGTAAGAACGGAGCGTGAGGCGAGGTATAGAGAAGCGAAGTGTATAGAAAGCGGGGTGAAAAAAGAGTGAGAAGAGAGTAGTGCGAGCAGTGAGAAGAGAAGAGAAGAGAAGAGGAGAAACAGAAAAGAGAAGATGGCTCACCTCCTCCTTATATTCTCTCCTCTTATTCTCTTCTCTCACCGGGTGAACAAGATGAGATAGAGGCTACTGGCCCTCGCGGCGGTGAAATAACGACATGAAAGTGTGCGCGCGAGCTCCGAGAGAGTCCGAAGTGCCTTTCTCGCTTCTTCTCTTTCTCTCTTTCTCTCTCTTCGGTTGCTGCTGCAGCAGCTGCCGAGCACACCGCTGATGCTGCCGCCAGTGGCCAGGACGCGAAAATCTTGACAACACTCTTGTGGAATCTCGTGAATGCACACACTTTTCCTCTCGCGCATACTTGCTCCTTTTCATACGGATTCTCGCCTCTTGCGCTTTCTTACCCTCTTCTTCTTACTGCAGCTTCGCACTTCGTCTGATGTATAGGTCGCAGCACTACAACCGCTACGCTTTTTCGACGAAAATTAAAAATTCTAATGTAGGTCAAGAATTCGCTGCACGCATTCTTGTACAGTCCATCGAGTGAAAAGGCTCTAGCCTCGTTGTGTCGGATAGTGCAATACTTTGGATTACTCGAATAGACTTTGCGAATTCCGCTCTGTATAGTGCAAGGACAACTTCTTGTGTGTCAAAGGAGCTGAATCCTTTCGAGTCTTGAACAAACTGTTGTATTTTACACGGAATATTCAACTGATTTTATAATAACCGAATTAAGAGAAATTAAAAATTCCTTTATGGAGACAACATTTTACGAGTACATACAAAACTCATTTACGTCCAATGAAGTCGGGTGAATTGAATCATCATAAACTTCTGTATACCCCCGTTTTTCATCGCCTCTAAAAAAAAGTAACATTCCAAACACAAGGGGCACGAGAATTAAGAGCGACACACATTCAGCATTATCATGCCACGCGTCTCGGGCGTTATATATTTTTCACCCCTCGCGCGCATTCCTTCCTCCAACGCACTCGATATATATATACAAAGCCATCGTAGTCCCCCCCTCGGAGAGACTTTCAGCTCGATACAAGAATAAAGCGTAAAGTAAAAAAAAAGATCAATCCGAAAAGATTTTAAGGCCGAGAAGCGCCATTAGCGAGATATACAGAGAAACGAGGCGCGTGTCCCTGACGTTTTCGTCTCACTCTCTCTCTCTCTCTCACTCTCTAGTCGAGCGGGGCACAATGTCTGGCCCCGGCGGAAGGCGATTACCGAGCCGGAAGTCGTTCCCCGATTGACGGACTCTGACAGTCGCACGCTCCCTTCGGGGCCGCGCGTCACACAATGCAGCCGCCGTCGCCGCCACGGCGGTCTAGCCTCTCTCTCTCTCTTGCTCGCTCACCGCTGCTCTATATACAACTAGAACACAATAGATGGAAAAAAGAGATGAGAGAGAGGAGAGGAGAGAGAGACGAGTGCGAGTGTGCAAGCGATATATACCGCACACCGCGAATCTCTCGTAATTGAGTTTCCCGTCGCGAGCGCATAAGCCGCCAACGCCGGACCCTCTCTCCTGACTTATCATCCGTGACGCTCGTCGTTCCCGGCCCCCCTATTTGTCTATAGTCGCGATTTTTTTGCTCCGCCTGGCTCTCGCTGCTCCGACCGTTTTCTAATGCTTTTACCTTCGTTTTAGGGCTGGCTATTTTTTTTTGTTTTCTCGCGCGTCCTTATTCGAGTTTAGGTCGCGTGATTGATTTGATACAACCGATGTACATAGTTTCGCTTAGATTGTGGTGCTTTTAAATTATTAGGAAATGCAGTAAGCTATTTTAAAATCTTCATTATGAAATATATACGATTTAACATGTCAAGGTTGAGAACATTATTATCTTGTTTTTCTTTTTTTTATACGAGCGACTTGCAAAACGATTGTAGAGATTAAAATGCTGCTTTACAAAATCAAAAGAAATAAGTTGTTGTACAAAAATATTGTACAATTTTCCAAAAGATAAATACACAAAGAGCATAAATTGGTAGGAGTGGCTATAATTCATGATATTCGAATGAAGAAAAAGATCGAGAAACAGAAATTTCGAAAACCGAGAGGGAAGCGTTAAAAAAGTTCCTGCAAAGTACATATATATACGAGACCACACTCGACGTACATAACAACACACTGAGTATATCCTACCTCCTTCTCTCTCGCGACGCGTCTCGCACTCCTCTCTCGCGGAAAGCCGTTATAAATCGAGTCAGCGCCGCAGTGGCACGTCACTTTTTGCACTTTTCTCTCTCTCTCTCTCTCTCTCT
>UELV01085231.1:0-12111 GCA_900490015.1 Megastigmus stigmatizans | reverse complement strand
ACCCCTGCTAGTGCACCTGGACTGGTGTTTACTGAAAAATGCCGCTAAATAACTTGGTTCATTGAGTCGAAGGATTTTATACATAAGGATGGCGGCAAAATACATCCTTCGACTGTCAACGCGCAACCAGCCCAGCTGCCTTCTATAGGGGGTGATGTGCTCATCCCTCCTGACACCGTAGATAAATCGCACACATGTGTTGTTCAGTCTCTGTAGTCTAGTTCCTTGTTCGCCGGACGCGTCAAGACACACTACAGCGCAGTAGTCAAGATGGGGTAGAACTAACGCTTCGACCAGTCTTCTGCGAAGAGTCTCGGTGGTACATGCCCTTATAAACCGCAGGCTATAAAGGGCTTTATTTACTTTTTTCGTTATAGCATCAACCTGCGGCTTCCATGTTAGTTTGCTATCTAATGTAACACCGAGACTCACGACGGTGTCGGAAAACGGCACGAGCGCTCCGCCCCCCATGTCAACGTCCAAGAGAGAGAGAGAGAGAGAGAGAGAGAGAGAGAGTAATAAGGGAAAGAAGAGACCGAGAGACAGAGCTATACGGGTGAAGGTTAAGTTCGGGAATTGGCTCTTTTTGTAGTGCTGGATTTGGAAATCTCGGATGCGATACGCTCGGAATGTTTCATGTATAGTGCAATCTCTGCAGTTAAAATTGAATTTGCTTCTTCCCTCCTCCTTTGAACTAGTTTTACGACAAGCTTCCCTCTCTCTTTACAAGTTTCATGCACGGCATATAATTATATTTTTTCTGCATCGAACTGTATAAGATCTTGTTCTTACGTGTACGTGTATAGTTTACAGATAAGTTAATGTTCACTTTTTTATTTGTATGAAAAATTTATCGACTAAAAGAGATTGATGTAAAAAGAAACGAATGGAACCTCCCAAGGATCTTTACACATAAATCAGTATTTTATATTCTTCAAAAAATAATGTACGATAAATCTCTTCAACGTCATTAATTCAAATTTACGCATTATAGGTGTGGAATCGGGGTCGCGTGTCTTACATGTTACAGAGTACAAAAATAAAGATGTTTAGAGAGCTGAAACAATTTCATGTAATTCCATGAATTGCTTTCTATCAGGAAAAATGGATCCAGATTCATT
Organism: Megastigmus stigmatizans; assembly: GCA_900490015.1. Classification (NCBI taxonomy): domain Eukaryota; kingdom Metazoa; phylum Arthropoda; class Insecta; order Hymenoptera; family Megastigmidae; genus Megastigmus; species Megastigmus stigmatizans. Next base: position 10,990 of record UELV01085231.1, on the reverse strand, counting down.
CCAAAATTCTATTCAAGAAAGCTTAGAGACCATGTGGAACAGTGAGGCTAGTAACTATACACATCTGAATAAGATATGCCGACACTATCTCTAATTGCATGAGAGATGGAAGGAAGATCAGCGAAAGTCCAACAATGTTATCGGTCGAAAGTCTGCAATGCTGATATTTTATACTGTTTAAGAGACTTTACGTAAGTTTTGTTTCACATTTGTAAAAGTAAGAATCTTTAAGAACAATATTTTTGATACTGCTATACTAAAAGCACAATTTTTAACTTTTATTTATTTTCCTTGTTTTCTTTTTGTTGGGAAGGATCAGACAGTTTTATGCGATAGATAAGCCAGTGGCCAGCAAGTGTGACTATTATATATTCGGGAGCTGTCGAGGCGTGAATTGGCTTGGTCGTTGATGGCGATCTGACACAGATCAACGGATAGTCTCATTCGCCAGGACCATAATTTTAATGCAATTGGTGCAAATTATACCTATAATGTTTAAATTCTTGACAGTTAATATGCCTGAATCAGTGCCGTGCTTTAATTATTGATTTTTCAACAGCCTTAGTAGAAGTCCTTACCCAAAGGTCTCCAAAATTATACGATCTTGATCCATACTTTGATCAATGGGTGATCTAAATACGAATTTGTGATAACGCAAGCTTCATTTCACGTTGCGCTCGTGGATTAGCTTAATGTTGATGAATGGCCAAGATACTGCACTTTATAATGAATATAGCATAATCACTCAAGTTACGATACTCTGTGATAATTTTTCAAATTTATAAAATCCTATCCTCCAAATCAGTTAAGGGATGTCGATCAAGCCCTTGCTTCTCCTATTTCGGAGATTTTGATTTGAAAACGGTATACACATTCACATAGGTTACCGTACCCACATGTAGTCGGCTGTTCAATCTCTCGAGGTATAACATTGTCACAATATTATTTTATAAGATTCGCCAGGCTCAAGGGTATCGCATAATATTGTCTCTGCAATTTCCGAGAATACTGTAGCACGAAGCGTTTCTTCGCCGTTACATTCTATTAATTTTCAAGGCAGAATATTTTCTCCTTGGGCGATACTACATATATATGTATGAATGAAATAACAGGATTTTGATAATTCAAAGTGAATTTCATTAGTATACTTTTCTTCAATATTCCATTCAAATCATTTACATTGTTATATTGTTTCATAAAGTTTTTGGAATCATCATTGGTCGCTATTAATCCACTTTTGCGCATATAATATGCTCATTATTTTACCATGCATGTTATCTTGCTCACAAATACAGAACAAAGCGGTCGTATATAGATCCAGAATCAGTGCACATGCACATATATAAGAGGACGCTCATAAACTCGAGAGCAAGTGCATAAAAGCTCCGAAACGCTATAGGGAAGTATGGAAAAAGAGTCGTGCAGAAAGGAGGAGCGAGAGAAAGGAGAGAGAGAGAGAGAGAGAGAGAGAGAGGCAAGTACACAGCGCATGCGCATTGTGAAATCTTGTGAGCTATACGCGCCATTATCTGTTGCATCTCTCGCCACCAGCTGTTTCGTTTCTCCCTCTCCCCCTCTCACTCCCTCTCTCACTCAATATATACATATATATCTGTTGCTCTTCTCTCTCTCGGCTGGGTTTCTCGGGGCTCGACGAGGCAGCAGCAGTACCTGGCGCTCGATACCGCACCGGATTATTTCTGCTCGCCAAACTGCCCTCGACACAACGCCGTTATACCGTTGCATGCGATGCATTTTTAACACTCCCAGGAGCGTATTGACCGGTATTAGTGCGGGGTGACAGCGATATAAAGGGAGATAGGAAGCATAGAGCGGGAAAGAGACAGAGGGAGAAAGAGAGTGCATATATAACCGTGGCCTGGAGCGGAAAAAAAAGTTTTTTCTCTCTCTTTTTGCGCGCGTGTGATGTAGAGAATTGGGTACAGAACACGCGTGGGGATGCGAAATTCAGATATATACGTTTTGCGCATTTTCTATGATTGTATATTTCTCCGAGCCACATGCAGGTTTCCGGGGGGTATAAACTGATATCCGTCTTGTCCTTGATGTGCGACTCGAGGCGGCTATACTGGCCGCCGAACATTTTACTACCTATTTTATTTCCTTCAGTCGACGCTATACGCGAGACTTCCTTTTGTAACTTGTATCGTATGAAATGTTACATTAAAGCTTTTGATGCCTTCCGTCTTTTTTTTATTCAGCTAGTTTATTTAATTCTTATCCCCCGTATAAGCTAACTAGAATGTAAAAACTTGAATGTCTATTTGTATTAAAGTCTCGGCCTTTATATTTATGTATAGAATGGACTTTTTCATTCATAAAAGCATAAAAATGGATAGACAGGATAAAAGCAAAAGTGTTGATTGAAGGATAATCGATATCATGGAGTGGTAATACAAAAAAGGCGTATAAATAGTTTTTGAAAAAATAAGCACATACAGCTACTACAGCAGATCCAGTAAAAAAACAGGTGAAAAAAGAATTTTGGTTAATACTATATATCGATCGCTGCTTACAGTCATAATTTTTCAGATCGACAGTTTATTCTTATTCAAAAGCTGTATACATGTATTTAATATTGGGAAAAATTTCGACGTAAAAGTCTACTAGGAAATTTAATATAAAACGACAAAAAAATATCTATACAAGCATTATAGTGCAGTGAAAAAGACATGATAATAGGGAAAAGAAATTTCAGATGTGTATCCCACGCGTATTTTTTATGCAAAAGTGAGTTTTCCCACCCACGAGGATCCTCGATTAATTGTTGGGGCGCGAGAAAGAAAAAAAGGGACAGGAGAATGGATGCGACAGAAATGCGATGAAAAAGAGGAGCGAGAGAAACGCTTCAGAACGAACTCCACAAAGTGTTATTATTACGTGTAGGCGCCGCAAGCTTCTCGCTTAGATTCGACGTAATGAGGCATTATGCTACGCGTCTATGAACTAAAATGATTTTTTTTCTCACTCCTTTGTAAATTCTATCGCATCGTATTTTTATACGACAATGAGGAGCGTAGATTACACTATTCAAGACTGCAAAGGAGTGCTTTTGAAATTTTTGCATATAAAAAAGCTGGAAATTCGAATTTGTAATGGACATTCTAAAAGAATATCTTCAGATTGCTTTGAAGGCCTTACGATTGTATACATCTTTGTACCGTGTATTTGGTAAGAGCCTGCTTCAAGATCAAGTTTAAGGACATGAAGAATGCAGGGCTATTATTTTCCGAAAACTTGCAGTTTCGCAGTGCCTTATCTCGGCGCCGCAGTATCATTAGCAAGGGAAACACTTAATGCATATTCAAGCTCTGCCTGATGCTGACTATTCATTTTCCCATATTCCAGAAAAGTAGTTTATATCACCAGCATTCTAATGCTCAAAGACTAAAGTTCTCCAGTTTTCATAAAGAACGGATTTATGCTAAACGACTCAAAATTACATTCAGACTCGAAATCGCTAGATTTTCTTTAAAAGAAAATTAAAGGTGTTGACTGTATAAGTCTAGAAATTAATTTATCATTGGGAAATAAACAATTTCTCTTTTATCGTAAGTAGAAAAAGAGTAGAAAATAATAAATTACTGTCATAATACTGATTTCTTATCTTATTCATAAGTTATTCATTTATGAGCGTTCCATATTATTCTAGCTTAGCTCGTTTTCAAAACTTTGAAAGCTTTGAGAAATGTTTCATTTGTCAGTCTTAATGGATTTAGCTAAACGATTAATAATCAAAGATTCATAAATAATATAACAATACAGTTGAGATATATTTATACTTAAGGATATATAATCTACAATCTCTTCGAAAGTATTGATCGGTAATGTCACATCATGTTTAAACTGTGCATCTCGTAGGAACTGCGTATTGACAAATTCTAATATGAAAGATTCATCTCGCACACGATGATTAGAAACAATGTAGGTCAGTGTTTTCAGGTTTCGTGCACTTTAAGGCCAATGTTTTTGTGAGTATTGTACAGTTAGCTTTTTCATGGCATATATACTCGGGCAACTGTTTGTTGCGAGTTTGTACGAAAATGACAAAACCTTAAATGTAGATCAACGTGCAATACTGAATAACAAGTGTCACATAAATTTTTTATTTGCAAAGCTGAGAAGTTCATTTTATTATATAAGAAAATTCATCGTAACGTCAGAATCAAGAAATATAATACGGAAAATGATCAATCGGTGTTAATGAATAAACTTTTTTCTTATATACTCTAAGATGTAAAAATAATGCTTTGTTAGCTCGATATAATTGAAACATGTATATGATTACATTGTTTATATTTAAAGGTAGATTCTATGATGTAAATGAAAGATAAATTTGGCTTATCAAACGTATCATCTAACCCTAAAAAATTATAGCAAACTATGCTTGAAATCTGTCAAAATTAAACTTATTCTACTTTTATACATAGCGTGAAAAAATTAAACATTCTACTATACCATCTGTAACAATTTAGAGTACTCAAAAACCTATCAATACGGTACGAAACGAGAGTTTAAAAAAAAGTACATCACAGCACGAAACGAGAGTTGAAATTAAAAAAAAAGAGTACATTTACAAATTGCAAAAGCTGCGATAAAAAGAGTTTTTTGCCAATTTCAAAAACAAAGCGAAATTGAATATATATTCGTCAAAGGCGGCAAGTCCATCGTTCTTTACGTCGCGCCTTTTAAAATATTAAACGAGCATTTTGCGTGGGCCCTTATATTCACCAAAGGATGCTTTTCTTGCGCCTACCATAGGATACTTTTCTCACGCATCCAAGTCGATATAAGTATCCCAGGTCGCGCATAAGGTGTTCCATCCCGCGAACTCCCTTATACACAATTGGCACGTGGCCCATCAAGTTTTACATCGTCCTGTTGTATTTTTAACGTCGATAAGAGCACCTGCCCGTATACAATGTCCCTGCAATCTCTCTAACACTATCGCCTTTATATTTCCCAACTCCAAATAATTGCCGTTTAAAACTTTAATTATCAGCACCGCGGACCTTTGTGCATATACCCATAACATTAAGCATAAAGCATCAGCGAGTAAAATTCGAAGAATAATACGATCTCCAACCTTGAGAATCGTATCGTTAAACTGCAGTTAGTGGATGCAGCTATGTACAACATTCGTAAAGTATTCATCCACTGCACGAATTGTACGCGCATTAAAGATCATCTTCGAAATTGGAAGATGCGAAAAATTTTCACTCGCGCGGAACAGATAAAAGATAATTGGGGCCTGCAGGTGAGGGCGAAATTGAGAGCCTGCGGCAGGAGTAGGAGCAGCAGCAATAGCCCTCACCCCGAAAGGCAGAGCAGCCGACGAAAGTAGGTGAAGTTCGCGCGTGGAGGCCTATGTGTGTGCACCAGTTGTGCGAGAGCTGAGCTGGCGGCCTGGCGGGAGTCAAGGTTAATGTCATTGCCGCGCGCGCACTCGGCTGAACATCGCATCACCTCCCACACCCTTTGCGAGATAAAACGGCCTCCTTTCATATTGAAATAATAAATTACTGGCTCTATGGGTATATGGTGGTTTCGGTGTTCTGCGATATTGGGGAGTTTGGGCTGCGAAGGTTTATTTATGAGCGAATTTTCGATCGGGCCGATTATTGAATGAATTTTCTGGAGAAGAGTAGGCGTACACGTGGATATACCTGTAGGGCCACTTTTCTGAAAATAGGTATGGGTAAACGATAAGGAGAGAAAAAACATCCTATTCTAAGTTACTTATGTAAATTGTTTCTATATATATACGAGTTATAATCACATTCTGCAGGTCATCCTCGCTCGTGCGATAAATAACTGGATGCGCGGTAAGTCGCTTCTTTCGTCTTACCTCTCAGAATTTCCTTTATTAATATTTTTTTAGATTTCTAATTTTTATTTGATGAATTAAATATGTATAATAGCTAAATAAACATTTTCTTTTGTATGTAAAGGTCTATCTATTATGCGACATTTCTATATTTGTATTTCTCTATAAAAGCTATTTATTACCAACTGACATAAAAACATTTTGCTATAAAAAAGGCACAATGACGGTCGATACAGGAGAATATTTCGGATTTAAATAGAATTTTATAATGTTATCTTATTATAGCCGTGACAACAACAACAGTATGCTATTGAATGAGACTTTTTTTACTTTTCTTCAAATTGGATTCTATTTTTCTGTATTGAAAAATCTGCACTTACCTCTATTTTCTACACCCCACGCATTTGTCGACTTTATGTAGCGTAATCGTGGAGGGTTTGTAGACTTTCATATGGCTATCTATGTGTTGCCTTTTTTTTTGGTAGCAATTCAAATGCATGTTTTTTTTTTTTCCAATTGAATGCTCGCGAACAAGTTTGCACGTATACAGACATACCTGTACACGGTTTTTTTTCTTGACCTTTTCACTTGCTTACATATTTCAACGCACATTTCCTTTCTCACTTATGTAGATGCTTCCGTCGTTCATCTTATACGTATCTTTGCAGACGCGACATTTCCCAAGTTATTTACAGAGAAAATTTTTTCTTAGAGTCAATGAAGGTTTTTTGCTGGTATATGATGGAATTATTTATTTGATTGAAAGAAAAATATTTTTGATCTAAATATAAAGTTTAATTGAATTTATTAATTGATGCTTAAATAAAAAATTATATTATTTGAAATATGTCAAAAATAAATGTTTTCACAATAAATAAATAAATTCTTTACATTCTCAAAGTGTAAATATTACTCACATTCAAAACATGTAACTTGTATATACTTGTATACACATATTAACTGAATACGTTATACTCGCTATCACTCTATTGTCTCAGGTGCATTCACTTCGCTTAGCCACAATTTCTATCTATTCTAGTACTTGAATCATGTCACTTTGATTTGAAGCTATATTTCTCGCATGCTTTGATAATATTATGCATTAACACCTACAAGTTCCAGTTGTATATATATATCCAGTCTGCCAAGTTTTATAAGAAGTGCATATGCAAGTTACGGTTACATTCCGTTATGATTCCTGAAGTTTTCTTGCGGTTCCAAAACTTAAACTTCTTGAACATACTTATGTTTTTCGGACTAAAAATGTTGTTCAGGATGTAAGTAGATCAGGTCATCAGTAGTTTTCCATTTAACTATATCTCCAGAGTTTATATTTATTAGTTCTTCTTAATAATTAGTTATCGTGTACAATTTTATATGTACAAAAGAGGAGGAGGAAGAGGAAGTAGCCAGGATTCAATTTCATTTCGCCCCAGGGTTATGAGCAAAGCTGCGGGACAGCCCCTACCGAGTACAACCGATGTTATCAAAACGTCCGGCATAAAGAGATTGTAGGTTTATGTCGTGGAAATGAAAGGCAACTTTATTCTGTTGATGATAGTTCAGTTGATATGCAAACAACTAAGAGAAGAATCGTCTCCGTCGTTGAAGCGACGACCCCAGTTTGCACGTGACGTCAGTTAGAATTTACTCTCGTTGTCTGTTACCAGCCGCGGGAGGTCTCGTTTCAGCAGCTCGCGGTTGAAGGGTGCTCTCGGAGATAGGTATGAAAATGTGGTATCAGTAAGTGCTATATACCGGATGCAGACTCCGCTCGTTGTCTTGGCCAGCAGGTCCCTATATACATACCCTCGGGCTTTCCTTCCGTTATAAATTCATTTTGGTTCTAAAGACTTGGGCAAACGGTGGGTTTAACCCTTAAGCTTGCAAAATGCACAGTTTCTGATGGACGCAGTTTCCTATTACTTGGGTTTTGAAGTTTCAGGACGCAACTATATAGGTATGCAAAAGGTTTCTATTGCTATCGAAAGTTTTCCGTCGCCAACATAACCGGATTTTTCGCATCGATTTGTGTCGAGGTGTATACCGCTATTATACCGCGCGAACCGTGAGCGTTGCTAACAGTATAAATTGCATCCTCTTTCTAGAATTACTCCTTATCCGTGATGTAACTGTCTGATGCCAGTCTTCAATTTTATTTTATTTATCTCGTATATTTATAACGAGAGAAACGTATGGTATAACCGATATTTCCGCAACTGACAAAGCCAGAAACTTAAAACTATATATAAGTCGACACAAAGCGTCAAAACAATGCATCGAACAAATCCGAATTAACGATGCTCTTCCGTGGAAACTTTTGAAAATTATTGCGCATTCATAGCAAAAAGAATAGCTCCCCCGCGTAATTTGCGCCTTGGCGTAGAAGGATATACACAAAAAAAGGGAAGTTTCCCGCCCGCGCGCGCGCAAATGAAATTTCACAGCGTGAGTAATTTGCGTTCAACTCGCGGCAAACTTCTGTTTCGCCCTCGTCGTTATGATAATTTGATTTTGCTGGGTATGAAGCTTTTCTTCTGGACGAGAGAATGACGAAACAATAGGGCTATGGTCCCCGTCAGTTCCTGCGCTTGTTACACCGCGAGGGCTTTTAAGACGTCGAAATGTAACGCGTTGGACGGGGACTGGCGTCCGGGAAGAATTGCAACTGTTTTATGCGATCATGTTATGTATGTATATTTTATCGTTTGATAAACTAATTTTGAAACTATTATAATAAGTATGTTCTACTTGATTTTGATTAAAATATTTCAGTTATGGAACATGTAAAAAAAGGTTATACAATATGCTAAATTATAATTGTCAATTAAAATTTTTTACCCATCACTCAGCTTCTATTTAATTAGATAATAACTATGAGTATTATACATTTTTTTACTGTTAATATATTTTCAAATTAAACAAAGTTCGATGCAATAAATTTGTACAAGATTAAATTTTCAATAAATATAAATTTTCACTTTTATTTTAATATATTTAAACTGCTTTATCGAATTATCGAAACAAGAAAATTTACACCAATTTAAAATTTTAAAACCAGGAGAATGTTCGTATACATTGTATACAAATTACAATGGTTTGTATAGTGGGCAATCTCCTCAGAATTTATAACTGTCATTTCGTAACATTTTTAGTAATCATTAAATTATAAGCAAATTTTAATTTTAATCACTATTTTTAATCGCTCTCTTCTGTCATTAATAAAATATTATAGAATTTAGCACAAACAAACGTACACCGGCAATCTCGGTAACAAAAAGAATTTCAATTGATACGCATTCAGCAACTATTACTGGAAACCCCAAACCCCAATTATTTTGAAAAAAGAAACAATTCATATTGCAATTTATTAAAAGTAAGCAGAAAGATAATTTAATAGGCGCTCATAAAAACGTGAATATAATCGTTTTTAAAGCCCTTGGCCGATAACGAGCACGCGACGATAGAGGAATTCGGAAGACGACTAGAAGAGGCAATGAGGAAAGTAAGAGAAAATAAGCGGCTCTTCCAAGCGATTACATCCCACTCCATTGATTATTCCCTTTAATTTAATATAACCGCATCTTCATAATTGCGTCCTCGTCCGCCAGAAATTAGTCCTCGAGTGCTCGATCAATTTCTCTCTCCGTTGGTACATTCCCCCGTGGATTCGAGGACATTTGGGTCGTCGTCGTATAGGCTCGATCGGGAGCTGATTTTCTTTCGCATTGCAGCTGCACGGGACGATATAACTTGTACGCTCTTACGTCAGAGCTGCTCTCCTGTGTATGTACTGTACGCGCGCTTTTAAATAAAAAAAAGAATATCGATCGGGGCTTTAAAAATTACGACTGCGCCAGTCACGGATACGTCAGATGTATGCGACAAGTTGTGTTGGTATTTCTAAAAGAATCTTAAATTGCATATCATTGGGAAGAAGATGATATTGAGAAATAATTAATTCGTTTTCGAAATAGGAAAAAAATTTTAATGTTTTGTTTTGAATTATTCAGTTACTTATATATAGGCGTCAAATGATCTGACTTTTAGATTACTTTTTTTCTTTTGATTGAAGCAGTGACACGTTTTATTTGACTTCTTTATAAGTTCAGCTTCGCGGTGTTCTCTTTTACTGACATATGTCAAAGTTAAATGAGGAAAGCTAATATTGTGTGTATAAAATAAATCAAATAATAATTTTATGTACACTGTTCTATGCTTACAAAGTGATACTATGTGCAAATAAATTTTCCGGAGTATTAAGGTTGTTTATGAAATATAATCATTTAATTACTTGCATATGGAAAGAAATAATGTTATCGAAAACTTGGGTAAAGATTTGAAAAAGGTAAATTGGTCCAAACATTACATTTAAGTTAACAATTCCATTTATTTTTGTGACTCTGGTTATGCAATCACATAAATATACAAAGCTCGATATCATATATATTTCTTTCCTTATCAATTACTTTAAAAATAGACTCGTACATATACTTGAAAAATCTTTAAATGGCATAAAGTCACACAATGCTAATCAACCGCGTGACATCAGAGTAAAGCTATAAAAAGCTGGGTACGTAGAAGATGTTACTAATATATGCTTTAATATTTAGTTTTGTAAAATCTCTCGTTATTATAATAATAATATTTTATCTATAATAAATATAATTAATGAATTATTATAATTCGAATATTCAAGGAATTTATAGCTTAGGAAACATATACTTTTATTCCAATTATTTCTATTTTCGAATATACAAATACATCGATCTCAGGCACACGTCCCCGAGAATTCGATATTTCAATGTCAAGATTATTTTGCGTACAATACCTAATTGTTGTCGAAGGGCAAGTAGCGACAGGCATTTGCACAAATGAGTCGATTTCAACACGGAGAAAAATACTCTCTTTAAAATTACTATAATCTTCACTAATGGCGAGACAGAGCCAAATTATGAGAAACTTTACAATAATTATAAAACTTATTAGCATAGATTCAATAATTTCCGCAAGTCCTGACACTGAAAAATGATTAGAATAGTAACTAAAAATTGCTAACGTGTATACTAAAAATTATACACAGTAAAATTTCAATAACTTTATTTTTTAATTTAGTAAATAATATTATGAATTTTGCTAAAC
>UELV01085228.1:0-26002 GCA_900490015.1 Megastigmus stigmatizans | reverse complement strand
GTCATCAACGTCGTCGTTACTAAATATTAATTTAATGCGTTCTGTTTTCGTTTTTTCATTTTATACGTTCTGTTTTCGTTAAAAACATTATTTTGTATCCTTCTTTATTAAAGTTTATAAAATAAGATAAAAATAAAGATTACAAATACAAAACATTTTACAAAAGACCAAAGGGAAATTGAGATACCTTCTGAAAGTTCAAAAATAATATGGTTAGTATATCTATATACATATATATCGTTGTCTGACTGTACTCGGAACTCTTCTATTAATCTTGTAAATCTATAAATATACTACCCATGTTAATTTTCGAATTTAAGAAGGTATATATCAGTTTGTTATCTATGTTGTTTCTTATTTTCTCATGGAAAAAATTTAACTTATTATGGAAATTTAACTTATTGGCAAAATGTAATTTTACACCCACGAAATTTCCTGGAAAAATCATGGGGAAAATCTAGATTTTGGAAAAATGTATACTTTTATATCTACGAAATTTCATGGGAAAATCATGGGAAAAATCTACTTTTTTGAAACATTTATACTTTTATATCCACGAAATTTCCTGGGAAAATCATGGGAAAAATCTACTTTTTGGAAAAATTTATACTTTTATATCCACGAAATTTCCTGGGAAATTCATGGGTAGAATTCTTGTAACCCAACAAAAAAAACTATAAAAATAATAAGCCACAATTTATCTACAAATTTGTTTAAATTTCCAAAATCTAAATCGTGGTAAAACCATGGCTTACGGTCATTAGCCAGGATTTTCCTGTAAATTTCCAAGGATCTTTGCCATGGGTTTCCCACAAAAATTTTTCCAATAATTTTGCAATGGCAAAATTTCTACGCGGGTGGGCTACGCTCTCTACTGCTTTTGTTCGAGACTTTTTGGCGTGACATTCCTCTCGGGTAAAGCTCTGCGCTTGTTTTGTAGTGGCCATTTTGATTCAACTTCCGCGGCGACTTAACCATGCGCCGGTTTTCTCTATGAGAGGCTCGCTTTATTTTCTGGTAACTACCATATTTTTCCCGAGAGCCATCGCGTCGGGAACGACGCTCGGTCTTACTTGATTCACCTTGGTGATACGAGCGAAACCGATCTGACTCCCGAGAGCGCCTGGCATGTGCGTCGCGAGGTCGTTTCGCGGCTCTCCGGTGCTATTGTTTATCTCGCCTCGATGGCCTGTTGTTCTCTTTCGATGTCGAACGCGCACGTTTCTTTCCATGATGTTTTTCCTTTGATTTAGAGTCTATGATGAGTCTATTCCTGTTCAAACTTTGAGAGGTTGTTATTCGTGTGTGGCACGAAACGCACAGGAATACGTAATAACGAAACGGGGAGAGAGTAAGCGGCGGTACAAGGCGGATCACCGCTTCTTGCGGCAAACATGGAGGAGAAAACAAAGAACATTCGATTCAAATTTAAAATCCTGTGGCGAAACGTACGACGAATACGGTACTACCAGCTTGATCTAGAGGACGAGGCAGAGACGTACAATTTCAATAGTAACCTAAAGTGAATAACTAAGTGCACATTCTACGTGGACGACTTTTCACATGAGCAATAAGTGCATAGTCACGTGTAATCTATGACTATTCACATATTTAGATTTAGAGATCACTTTTTTCAAAAAACAAATCAATTCTGATTACGGAAATTTACAGATAAGACTTTGCACCATTTGAAACATTCTATTCGGAATTTATATACATGTCTGATATATTTTGATTTCTATAGGAATGTATCAAGAAGTCGCGTTTCTGCAAAAAAAAATTGTAATTCTAGCTATCATTATTAAGGCCCAAGTCGATACATTTTTTCTGTATACTTTTAAAAAAATTTTGTAGATACGCGTCTTCTTGTTACATTTCTAGATACCAAAATTTATCATATATATTCTATAGGTGTAAATTTTATACGTATCTTTCTACAATCCGGATCTTGCATGACTTTTTTTTTGTTTCATATTTAGGAAGATCGTATAAAAAAAAAGACATTTTTTTTCTTTTTCCAAAATAACGAAAATTGTATACTTTCGTGACGTAATGTCACTTGCAGTATATTTATATATACATAAAAAATACGTACTGTAAACCTCTATAACTTTTGAACATAATATTTTTGCGAAAAAAAGGAAAAACATATCTCAAGTTTTTTTTACATAATCAGAATATAAAATAAAAAAAATTATGTAAGATCCCGATTGCCTAAAGAAATTTCGACAAATAAAAATCAAATCTAGGCTTATTTATTATATGTCAGTGTTGCAAAGCGAATAATTTAAACCTATTCTTCTGCTTTAAATATACCGGGGAATCCCGTTATCTTTAATAGCTGCATGTGAAGTCCCCAGACAGATAATTTTACGATAACAATGTTTAATCATATGCCATTGCTCTTATAAATAGAGTCGTGAAATGAAACGATGACATCATTTAACTAGTATCATCGCAGAGTAACAGTCGGAAAATAAGCTGAAAATGAAGTTCTTATACTTAATTTTTGTCATTGTTGCTGTAATAACGCTCACACATGGTAAGTTCACGTAATACTTATTCATATTTAATATAAATAATAATATACCTCTTTATCAGCAATGCAATTGATTTTTTATTGCCTAAATCGCGCACTTTATTTTCATAAATGCTACGCAATCCAGAACTCTGAATTACCAGAGATGAACCTTCGATTCAATCTTTTGAAAAAAGTACCATTTTATCACTTCATATTCACATCTGCAATACTCGACAATCAGTAATTAACCTTCTGAGAGTCGGCATTTTGCCTACTGAAAAAGTGTAACTTTCTCGAAATTTTCGATATAAATGTTTCTTAAGTAATAATATATGTGGACCGACCATGGAATGACGCTATATGGCGTCATACTGGCTGGCGGTGGTAAAGGGAAATTTTCAAGATTTTTATATCAGCAAAGAAAGTTTTTTAAGGGTTTTGAGTGTTGCTGAGAACGATTTTGATACTTATTTTGATCAAAAATAGATGCTAGATAATGAATTGGATTTTTATCAATATTGGAGTCAATTCTGACTAGTGATAATACATAGAATTACATACGATATTTTTAAAATTTTTGGTCTGCCATCTTGAATTCACCATCTTGGAATTGAAAAATTGAAATTCTGATTACATATTTGTGCCCAGCAACTTCAAAAACCCCCGAGTAAGAAATTTCAAGCAAAATTATTGCATGACGCCAAATGGCGTCATCCCGACTGTCAGAAGGTTAAAAGAATGTGGTTAATTCAGTTAAGAAAAATCTTAATTTCTTCTACAAAAAATGTATATTTATTAATCTATAAATTTATAACAACTGAATATATATGATAGTTGTAACAAAAACAAAAAAAAACATGTACTGCACACATTGGATTGATTTAATAATGTATTTTTGCAGCATCTTGCAACTTCAACGACTGCTCTCCATTTTGTCAACTTAAAAAATGTCAAGGTTCTAGATGCGTTTGTGACTTAAGATTCGTATCTTCAGATATAAAAAATAAATTAAATCAAGGCATTATTAATAGTCATTTTGGCTAAAAAGTTCTGTCTCCAAAATAAAGTATAAACTATAGGAATGTAGATGACCAATACAAGTCAGTAAATAAATACGAAAGATGACAAGAATTGTGTATGGGAAATGAAAGGAGTAGAAAGCGTGAAGAAATCATATCTTCAATTTTCAAAAGGAAACGACGTATTGAAGTTTTTCATATTCTAATAGTATGCTACTATATAGCATTTTGTAGAAATAAATGATGTATATAGAAATAAATTTATGTATTGTATATATTTTATTACTGTCTGGAGCTGTTTCACTTTGCATATATTAATAAATATGAAATAATATGAAACAGACATTTTTTATTATATCATAAGAACTTTTCGAGGAATTTTTTTAAAAATCTAGTATAAGATGGGAAATTACAATACAAATGTTATTAAAAAATAAAAAAGTAAGCTCACCTTTTGGTTTGTGAGTTATAGCAATTCAAAGTTTACAGTTGAAAGTTTTACGTAAGAAAAGCACAGGAGGAGAGAGAGAGAGAGAGAGAGAGAGAGAGAGAGAGAGAGAGAACATTGCGAATAGCCGACAACGCTGTAAGCCGTATGTAATCTGTATTCAATAATATTTAGCCAAAGTTTCGAAAGATTTCATGCACATGCGTACGATTAATGGCGAGTTGAAGTCAAAAGAATTTTTATTAATCCTGTTCAATCGCGCTAGTGTACAGTCCCTTTTAAAATCTAACAGATATACTTATATCGGTGTAAAAAGGCTAGAGAGAAACGTTGGAGTGCAGTAAACTTATTGTTACTATACGGTAGCAAGTGAACCTCATTAAGAAAAATCTTAATTTCTTCTACAAAAAATGTATATTTATTAATCTATAAATACAATAAATGAATATATATCTGATAGATGTAACAAAAACGGAAAAAAAAACATGTACTGTACACATTGGATTGATTTAATAATGTATATTTTTGCAGCAACTTGCGACTACAATGAATGCTCTCCATTTTATCAATTTAAAAAATGTGTAGGCACTAGATGCGTTTGCGACCAAAAACTCTTTAAAAAACAAATTAAATCAGGACGTTCTGAATAGTCATTTTGGCAGTAAGTAACGACGTTGACAAGAATTTTATATGGGAAATGAAAGTACCAGGAAGCACAAGGAATATGTTACTGTAATATTTTGTAGAAATAAATAATGTACTTATAGAAATAAACTTATGTATTTGTATATATTTTACCACTGTCTGAAAATGTTGCACTTTGCATAAATATTAACATATATGCATGAAAAGATCGAATACCATAACGCCAACTCAATCGCAACGTATAATAGAATAAAATAGAAATTGCTCCAAAACTTCTGAAATTGATTATTATTTCTGAGAATGTAAGAATTACAGGTAGAATCGATCCCATTAATTCGCTGCAATATGTTCCCATTATGGCTAGTGCGAAAAAATGTTTTCACAGACGTTACTTTGTCGAGATGACAACTTCATAATCTATAGAAAATATAGTTTCACTGTAATCCCCATTAAGATTCTTGTGCGATGATGTCTTCTCGTTCTACGTGGTATAGCCAGTCGAGACAATTTTCCTTCTTTAAAATAGTCTGAGGATTAGCACTCGAGAAAAGCTTTCGATAATGCAAAAAAAAAAGGTGGATTACACACCTTTAACGCTATGTTATTAAGCACCTGCTCGTCGCCGTCTGTATGCAATATGAGATCGCACGTTTCCCGATGCTCCCTGATAATCAACTGACTCACTGGATATATCTCGTAATCGGCGATGCTCCACACGAGACGAGGTCGAAATTGATTGCTACTTCGCGGCATCTGCAAAAGCGCGGCGCATTCCTCGTGTGCGCGCGAGATGTTTTTATTTTCAATTACGACGATATGGATAAACCTTCGCGGAGGGAATATAGGGGATGAGCGCGGCTCGGCCGTAAATTAAAGCTCATCAGTAACCACGGCACACTTTGTAATCGGTTGAGCGCAAACAGCCGAGCTGTGTAGGCTGGAATAAATTGAGCTCGATTTTGCTAGTACCCCACAATCATCGAAATTCGAAGAAAAAAGAAAAAAGAAATGTGTTTCGTTTTATTTATTATTTGTTGACACAAGTGTTCATTACTGTGCTTGAAAAATGCACCCACTCATTTTATTTTAAAACTTTGATCAATAATGTTTGCCACGATTTATGTAATTACTTATTATGGGGTGTGTTATCATTAACGTTTTTTTTTTATATAACCTAAGAATTCTGCAAAATAGAATATATACCATGTAACAAAGATTTGTTCGTACTTTAGTGGAATGATTGATTCTCAAATGCACGCAGAATAAAATTTTAAAACCATTTACATTTTGATCGAAAGCATGTAAAAGTCCCTAATACTTCGTAAATTACTACACAACAAGGGTACGATTTTGTTACTGCGTGCTGAATTAATGCGTCGCTGCCCTTTAATAATAATGGCCTCATTCGTTCACGTGCACATTCAACTCGACATTTACCGCGCAGTGAAATTAACAACGTTTATAAATCTAAATAGTGCAACATTTCACAAATATATTAAAACGTATATTTATTTAAAATTTACCTTTTTTTATTATATAAAAAATAGATCCAGTTTTTATAGCAGATATGCTATCTATGCACTAATTCATCTTTTGTGTAAAACTCTTTGTGTTATTAAATATCTTACGAGCAAACAGAAAAGATAGCCAAAAATCTATTGGAAAATTGGCGCAAACTTTATTTAAGCAATTCTTGAAAAAAAAAAAACAACGGAAAGTAAAAGCTTTTCCTTCAGCTTCCACTTTTTTACGTTATATACGCTCCGTGTCGTTGGCAGTTGTAGGATAAGTTTTCAAGGAAGTTAATATCTGCAGCAATAACTTTGACGTCCCCCCAGTCCAGCGAGGTAACAAAAAAAAAAATTATAGAGCTCACGAACACTAACTTCCACTTATTGAGTTTTCCGTCAAACATTCGTGCGTATATAGGTTTCACTTGAAAGTTCTGGCGTTTACGCGCAACGACTCATTGTATATATATATGTATATATCTCCATTTATAGGAACAAAGCCATTCATAAATTTTAATCAATGGCGTTACACTTGTACAGCGGCCTTTCTTCTCCCTTATAAAAATCAATCCTTGTGTGTGGGGCAGGTCTTACGTGATTCAATTAACTTCACTGACTCCTTTGGATAGGTCGACAACTAAACGCGCCGACGTTAATCCATGATATTTGTTTGAGAGATGTGATCAAATTTGGTCATCGGTGGAAAACATAATTAATAAAAAAAAATATGTTGTAAGAGCAGGAATGAGTAATATTTAAAATATTTTTCAATCATTGAATTCCTTTAGTCCATGTGCGGTTATTTAAAATAGTATAATAATCGACAGTAACGATTGCGGATACCTATACTCTATAAAATTAGAACGTACTACGTATAGTTGAACTCAAACATACATATACATAAATAAATAATTAAATTAGTTTTACAAAATTAACAAAAAATTGAATTAAATTTTTTTAATTAGGTATATCGACAGTTTTAATATATTTCTTTTCTCTCTTTATAATTTTAAGGATATTCTATGATTCACTGGTGGTGACATGTTAGAGAACAGATGAAGCTACAGCACCTGAAGTAAAGAATCTTTTGTTTCCCAGAAAGAGCGAGATTTGAATTTTAAGCTATATACTTTGAAAACTTATTCTTCATTCGTATATAAAAGTGTTCCTTACACACTAGGGACAGACCAATCTTTCCAAAACTTACAGTTAGAACTTATTTTAACACGATAAAAGTCAGGAAGTATCAGCTTGATAAATATTTACATACCTCATTTTGCCCTCTCTACCAATTTTGCGTTCAAAGTATTTGTTCACCTTTGTCCCATCAATCAAAAATCCGTACCCTGTTTAAAAAAAGTACAATTTAATCTTTTATTCTATCTCTGTAACGATAAAAATATATACGCATGAGGCTGCGAAAGCTCGCGCTCTAATATCGCTCAAAGTTTATTACACCCTGATGCAACTAACATTTAATAGCTTTGCGATACAACAAAAAAGGGAAGATACAGGCACGCAATAAAAAAAAAAAGAATCTTCCCAACACCGCGGGTCGTACCGAGAAAAATCTCCTCGAACCGCGCGCTCGCAACCTTTCATTTATCTCCACCCCCGCGCTCTTCTTACATCGTGGACAAAAAAAAAGGGTAGCCGCAGGAAGGGAATAAGACTGTGCGCCACTGCGAACAAATTTCGTTCAGTATACATACAATCGGAAGAGCGAAGCTTACCTTGCCGATTAAATCAGGCGAACACACACGAGTCCTTTTGTTATATCGTTTACCCCTTGTGCTCGGGCGCAGCAACCGATAGAGCAGAACATCTCTTTAAAGTGGAAACTGATTTCTTTTTTTCCCCATTTGCAATAGAAGAAAATTCGAACGTAAAAAGAATTGCTACAGGTTTATTTTTTAATTTACTAAAAGCTTTTCTTTATATTTTCGAGCCTGTACAATCTTTACGAAAATTCGCGTAAAGGAATAAAAGTATATTTTTTTTTAATTACGAAACTTACCAAAAAAATATCTTCTTTCTAAGCAGTAATACGTATGAAAAAGTACTTTATAATCCTACGTTATACCGAGAATATCGAGCGCCCGAAGGCTATACAGAATTTACAACCCTTTAAACAAATTTCTCACAAAATCCAACCACACGCAGCTTTTCCACCAATGAAAATAATACTCTTCGATTTAATAAAGTGTTTGCTCTTTAACCCTAGGCCACAAGAATATAAAGATAAGCGATGCTGATTAAACGTCGAAAAGATAAACTCACGCGGCTCCCGTGCACGCAAAATACACGCGAGTAGATAGATATACGTGCGGAATCTAATGAGGTAAGTCTTACCAAACACGGCGGTTATCTACTTAAGCGCAAACATTTACACGGTTAAAAGCTTATAACCGCGAAGCACGTCACTCGACTTTAATGCAACAATTCGCTTTAATAACAGTACGATGCGCGAATGTAATTAGTGCGCGTTGCAATGGATGTATAGCTTAGTTTGAAGAATTGAAACAAAACAGAATCGATCAGGACCTGCAGTCGTAACAATTTATGTATTACATTTTGTGGACGCGCTAATGAATATCCAATCGATATTTCATTAGTTTGTATATTCTGTACCTTATATTTAAATTCTGCTAACGCGTATATTACGTATTATTTTATGTTTCTTGAATAGATGGTATATCTAGATGTCAAAATAAGTTAATTATGCAATGCCCAGAATACAATGCGAAGTGGTCCACGGCAAAAAGGTGGAAAATTCCATCGAAAAGACGCACCTCGCAAGGGATATATAATATACACGAAAACCTTGACATTCAGCTGAATAACAATCCATGACTCATGACCAGCCAAAAAGTTACGTGAATTTCATAGAAATCGCTCACCTGTGCGCAATTCACGCATTAATCGCCACATCGCGTTATCCGTCCGTCACGCATTTATATATATATACTCGCGAAGAAAATTTCTTTCCACTTTGCGGTCCCTATATTCAAAAGAAAGAAAAAAGATAATTCTACCTATACCTTAATACTCTTCCAAGCGATTTGGCACGTATAACGTATATATACGTATACACACACGTTCAACAGGTACAGAGTGCGACGTATGTGTGCACACACACACACGTACCGTATACACACATTGGCGGTGGCGGCGAGAATGAATAAAAGCACGAGATGTGGCGGTCCTGCGCGAACTCGTCGTTCAAGTTTTCGAACAAAAAAGAACGGGCACGTACACTTACGGAGAGGCAGAGAAAGAGAGAGAAAAGCACATGCTCTCTCTCCCTCTTTCTCTCGGGCGCTCAGCTTCCGCCACTACTACGCAATCGCCTGTTTATCGATCCCGAGTCGCACAGTCCCACATACTCACAGGCACACACAAACGCATACACATACGTACACGGAGAGAGAGAGAGAGAGAGAGAGAGATCACGAGGATGAGAGAGCGCGACCAACAAAGATGATGATATAAACACTCGACGAAGGAGGAGAGAGTAAGAGAGTAAGAGAGTACGATGGTAAGAGGGGAGGCTGCGCGGCTCTTTTTAATGGAGATATGTGAGCTAGAGCGAGAGAGCGAGAGAGAGAGAGCGTGTAGATTAATAAAGTGCCGATATTCACGAGACGATAGGAGGAGCTGCGGAAGCTCGCGAGTTATATACGAGTCAAAAATACAGGACAAACTATAATGCAGGCGCGTATTCTTTTTGTGAATGAGCCTACGTGTAAAGTACAATTAAAGGCTCGCATATTTCCAGTATAGTCTAAAGAAAAAGGGAGAGAGATATTCTGCACGTGCTAGAGAGAGAGAGAGAGATAAAGGAGCGAGGTCTGTATCGGAGTGCTTGCGTCGCAGTGCATGGGAACGCGCGGGGAGCGAAAGTAAAAAGAAGGGGAGGATTGTGCAGAAAAGTGCCGTGCGCCAGACACCTAGAGAGTAAGAGAAAGAGAGAGAGAGAGAGAGAGAGAGAGAGAGTTAAAGGGCGCTTGCGCTCGCACCAAAAGCGTCGAAATACGCGTGCGTGGCGTCGCGCTTATGTGTGCGTGTCTGCGTTCACGTATATCCTGGCTCTGGCAGTCCTGGCCGTCCCAGATGAGACGTGACCGCGTCCGTAGTAGCAACAGCAGCAGCAGCCACGACGTGCACCACCAGCCAAACGAGACTATAGTATAATATATAAAGCTTTTGCGGCCTCCTTTCTCTCGCGCTCGCCGCAACCCAATTATACGGCTACTGCAAGCTCTACTCTCGCTCGCGCTCTTATCTATCTCTATCTCTCTCTCTCTCTCTCTCTCTCTCTTTTCTATCTCTTTCTGTCGCGGCACAGTCGCGTGTCTTGTGAATATATATACTACACAAAGCCAAGTGCGGCGGATATATAAAGGTGCGGTGCGGTACGTGTGTGTGTGTGTGTATATGTGGGTGTGTGGCTGCTGCGCGACGGACGTGCCAATACATAGAGCCCTGCAAAGTGTAACAGAGGCGAGTGTATTTCGTATATATGGCTGTGTCGAGGTTGGCGACGCCCGCGGCGCGTGGATTCCGTACTACTATGACTACCGAGACTCGGCGGAGTAACTGATTTTCCTCTCTCTTTCTCTACCTTCTGGGTCTGCTTTTTTTTCTCTCTCTCTCTCTCTCTCTCTCTCTCACCGTGTCTTTTTGTGTGTGCGCGCGTGTGTAGAGGAAGCAGTGCCGACAGATGCAGACGACGACAGCGACGGGAGGTGGAGGACACGTTGACGCGCTGCTGCCCGGATCATGTCGTAAGTTATATTCTCTCTCTCTTTGTGTGTGTGTGTGTGTGGATGTGTGTTTTCGTTTGGAATATGCGGCTTATCGCGGCGATGGGCCAATGTCATATACACACCGTTCTGGTTTGACGGCGAATTATCGCCGGATCGGAGATGAGAGTGTATCGGCTCGATCTGCGGCCTGTTTGTTTGTTTGGGGTTATTGCCGCAAAGCTGCAGCATCGCAAATGGGGGGAATATATATAAGCTTCGTCTGTTTTTGTCCGTTCTTAATAATTGAATTTCAGACCGACGTGTGGGATGTTTATATACTCGCGAGTCGCGATATACCGTCTATACGTGAATAATAATATTATTGGTAGTAAAGGAACCGAAGCTCGCGAGCTTTTATGGATGGTTTCCTTTTTAAAAGCATTTTAACCGCGGAGGAAACGAGAGAATCGTGATGGAAAAGGAAATGTTGATGGAACTTGGGAAGAGTTTTTATGTGGGAAACGTCCGAGTGGTTATATTGGTAGAGGAAATCAACGCTATTGGGAAACTACGTACGGCAGGAAATGTGTTTAGGAAATTAGCCTTCGCGATCCCGATGACAAATTATAGCCCGTTATGGTATGGATTCTGTCAAGTTTAGATTTCACGTGATATTACATAAAACATATACCAATAAATCATTTTCGTGATCAAAATATAAATACTTGAAATTGCGTACAATGGTTATTCACTCCCAACAACATATCTGTTATAAAGAATATCGACATATCCGGCAGCCACTGAATTCAAATGGATTCGCTGCAGCGTGAAAATTGCTTTTACCGCTTCGACAGTCTCGCATATTTGTAGAAACAGAATTCTACTGCTTACTTTCCCGGAGATGCTTATAGCCATGCATTCTCTGCGTAAGTATATTCCATATATTCGTGGAAGGTGTGCGCGACGTATACCGAAAGGAACAAAAAAAATTAATAGAGCAATCGAGGTTGAAAATAAGGTTTCCGTTATTATTATAGACTTTGGGCGTCTTTATGCTCGACTTTATATGATGAATGACTAATTTTTTATTGGGTAGTTATTCTTTTAATTAGAATATGCGATTCGCTGTGTCGTGTGCTATAAATAACGCGGTATAGTGTAGAACGCGGCTAATTTAAAAAAAAAAATATATATTTTTTACGCTCTTGATGCATCTGAGAGCATTTTTATAGCACTTAGAAATTGATTGTGTACGATTTGACAAGCGATTTTTTGTATACTTTATACGGAACTTCCTAGCAATCATTAAATCATGGAATAGTGTGAGACTTTTTCTGCACTCGAATTTTATAGCATTGCTTACGATTCTAAATTTTTTCATCTTATACGATCTTTAATCCTGTGTGTAAATGGTTTTCAAAATTCGACATACGTATAAACCTTAATTAAACAAACATTATGTATCTTTCACTCGTTTATTAATTTAATGGCATTTCAATTTTAAACACAATTTCAATTTAGATCTCGATTTATCAATCAAGAATCAGTTCAAAAATTATTTCTATACATATTACATTTTTCAAAAAAAAAATCATTTAATCTGTGAACAATTTAATATAATTATATAAGTACCCATTGTTCACATTGTACCTGCAAAAGCATCTTATTTCGTATACAATATAAGAATGTTTAACACGACAACAGAATTTCAATTACACATAATATTATGTAGAACTTGTAAATAAATTTGTCTGAAATCTTCCAACTTCGAAGTACAGGTTTTAAAAATTACGTAACAGTGCAAGACAAAGGAATAAAATTGCCCAAGATAATTACCACCCCTGATAGGCTTGATAAAGTTTTGTTGCTTCCATTAAACTAAGAACACAAGAACAATGTTTAGTGAGCACTACTTTATACTCTGGTTATACGGCAAACTCGTAATTTCTTATTGCCCATTTAAATTTAGATTTTATGGTCATGGATAGTTCATTCGTTCTATGAAAATAAAAAAAGATAGAAATGTTCATTAGATTCGTACACGACACAAAATCATAAAACATGATTTATGCGGATTTTCCATTAAAGTCTAATATTTAAAAATAGTTTTTTCAATAACATACATGTATTGTTAAGTCATTTTTTAACATTAATGTGCCAATATTTACTGACGCGAATCATTTTAAAATTATAATACCGTTAAAATGAACAACACGCGACAGTTTATAATTGGCAATAAACGTATGACACTTATTCCTTCGAATAATTGTACTGTTTACAACGAAGCAATAAATGTATTGCGTTTTTTTCGCTTCTGAGGTCCAATTCGCAGTTCATTATGGTCGTTATTTACACGCACTCACCTGTGATTAAGTGTCATTAAATTCTTCTGTACGAGAAATGTGCAAAAAGTAGAAAAAAATATTAATATAAAAGCAATGCGGCACATAGTACGTCTATAAAAATGACAATAAAATGAAAATCGGTCATTTTTTCTCAATAATATAAAGGATTAGGATTAGGATTAGGATATAAATCACAAAGATAGATCGATATTAAATTTTAAATAATGTTTTTCTGTAAACCGGCTTTCACGATTCAGATAGATCAATTTATAACGCAAAATAAAAAGTCGTTATTATTGCGAACAATATTGTTATACGGCGCGCCTTTTAAAATACTGTGTATTACTACTAAACAAACACTGTAGCTTTTGGTCATATGGCCTAGGTCAACGTCGTAATTCCCTTTTAAAATCGGGAAACAATTTAGTGGATTTACAATAAATCAGATCTGCTTTTGCCATTTCTATAAACTTGTTTATACTATTCTCATTGCCTTAAGCTGCTTATTTACTTTCGAAGATAGAATCGCGGAAGTTTTGCTCAAGACTTTTTGAATAATAAGAATAAAGAGAATAAATCTTCTTTCGTGAAAAATTGAACCAATATAGGATAATGCAAGTGAATCAAGCGAGAAGTGCGGAAATATTAATAGTATTTCCGAGTAAACATGTACTTCTCCATCTCTAACGCATCCATCAATATGCCGAAAAGTTTTGCATGCTAAGCAACTTTCATTGTTGGTGTTTGGTAAGAGCAATCGATCACCGACCAAAAGTGAATTTATTTACTTCCGCATTATGGATGCAGGAACTCGAGAATTAACATACATTATAAATACTTTTATAGACAAATAAATTTTTTATCCATATTAAATCACGAACTAAAGAATTATATATACACCCGAATTATAGAAAATCTCATTGGTGATCATAAACACTGCTAAAAAACATATCTACCGTATTTGCCACTATTACAGTTGATCCAATTTCACAGTAAATCTAATTTAAACTTTTGGACATACTGCGTCGCACATTATACGAAATACGTTATATACTTTCCAAGGGCTCTCTAAAAGCTCTCCCACGGTCAAAGTTGCATTCCAATTCGTATTTTTCGATGTGTACACGACACCTAATTCCATTCGAGTTATATTCGCGTCTGCCACTCTAATTCAAAGCGATGCGCCGATGGAAACTATTAATTGGAAATGCATAAAATCTCCTTGCCCGCTAATGAGCCAATAGCACGGGTATATAATCGTAACAGACCTTAACCCGGATAGAGAGAGAGTAGCATAAACAAGTATAGTTTAAATTGAATAGCGTCGCGTTATCGCGTCTCCACCTTTCAAACGCAGACCTACGCCACGTGACGATTGCGGAATATCGCGAAAGTTCGTAAATTCCAGTCGCATGCATAAACAATCGACAAAGGCTGTTAGCTCTCTTATCTCCAGCAGGACGTATTTGAACCTATACGCGTATAAACATATATATATTATATATATATACAAAGCAGCTTCGGAGGATTTTTCGCTTCAACGCAGAAAAGCTCCCACGTATAATGTCGCGAAAACTCTGTACAACCGCAGGGGCGAAATTCCATTTGAAGCCTCGGAAACTATATCACACCCACGCGTCTCGTACCCGACAATAGAACAAACATATATCCCCGCGCTAATGCATTTCAATTGCCTTGTTTCCCCACCTTCTGCGTCGCGCGTACCCTCCTACACATACACACATTTTTCGAGAGAGAGAAGCGAATAACGGCACGTGCTCGACGAGAGGCATTGTATGCGTTGTCGAGTTAGTCATGCAGGCATCCCTAATGAACGAGAATTGCGCAGGAATGCATTTAAAGCTTCGCGTGGCGGACGAGGGACGAAAATTCCGCAAGTGGCGCGCACAAATTGCCGTCGGTTTATTATTCTCCCATGTATATACCCTGCAGTTTCTCTCTCTCTCTCTCACTCTCTCTTTTCCTTTAGCCACGCGCGCAGTCTGTAAAATGCCGGAAGCCTTAATAGAGTCTTTTTCCCCGTTCTCTCCCTCTCTCACTGTGTATGTGTGTGTATGCAGGCGGTTGGAAGCCGATTAAGGAGTTCGCGGGAGAGCCTTCGACTGGATTAAAAGGATAGCGAGTTTTTTGTTGCTATGCGTCCGACTTGGATTTAGCGCGACGTGCTATACGCTTCTTTATACCTATATATACTGCCGGCTGACGTGTACAAGAGGAAATGAAGTCGCGTGATCGGAAACGATATTAGGGGCGAACTGCTGTAACGTGAGCGCGCGCTCTTTTTCTATTCTTTCTTCTCTTCCTTATTTTGACTCTATGGTTTTGTGCGTAAATTGTTGAAATTAAGCGTGCAGGCATTAATTCGTGGTGTTAAGATACCGATCGTTTTGGTTAATTAGTACGACACATGCGGGAATTCCTGTTGTTGTTGTTGTTGTCGTTGCTGTTTTCAAATAACGCATCTTTGATTGGACCATTAAAACTTGGAACAGTTATGCGTACGAGTTTGTATGTCGATTAAAACTTGAAATTATACCCGCTGATTTAGTCGCGATGCACGCGTCGCCTATAACGATGAGACGGCACTTTTTACCCCCCCCGACTTTCTTTGAAAAGAGAATCGCGCAGGTCCTTGCAGCGCAAAGTTCCTAGCGTCCTCGAAAGAAAAAAAAAAAAAAACGTCAGACGCACACATCATAGATTCAATTGCAAGGTCGCGCCAGGCCGAGAAGCATGGACTCGGAGTCCCTGACCGCCGCTGTAGCTTCTTAACTTATGTATTTGCCGAGTTGTGCTGGGCGTACTTGCGTGTTTTTTTTTTCTTTTTCTCTTAATTGTACGCGGACGCATAAAGGAACAATTGCAGTACTTCTGCGACCGTCCAATGTCAATGAATACTTGAAACGAGTTCTCTAAGCTGTACCTGCCGCGCTTTTTTTCTCCGTTCTGCTGGTTTTTCTTGTAGTTTAATGATTGTACATTCGTTATATTAGCTAAGTGCGTGTTACACCTATACGTGTACATTGAAATATAATATATTGTAAAAAATATTTTCAAATACATGAATCCTTCATATTAGATTCCAATAAGATATTCAACTAGATATTCATATATCCTTGAATAGAGTTTTCTTTAAAATGCAGCATGATAATATTATACTGTGATAAAAGCTATAAACTACAAATTCATAAAGGATCGCTTACTCGATATATTTTACTTTGGAATCGCTTCTTTGAAGGATGCTCGCGTAGCTTTATTCTTTTGAAACAAATATAACAAAGCGAACCTATCTTTATTTTCTTCTGTAAAAGGACGTCGTTAATTATAAGCGTTCATAAAATGTCATGTCGAATGTCGATCTTTTACGACGAGCATGAATAATTATCAGATCCAAAATTGTGCGATAAAATTTAAGTTGCGCGCATAAAGCTAGTAGTAGATAAAAAGGGATGGTATGTGCGATGTTTCTTCAAAGCATGTCTGACTGCAATGCGTCTCGCTACTTAAAATGCCTACTATATACACGTATATTTCATGCGTCGTTAGAACAACTGAAACTAGATTTTTACCAACACGTATTTACAATTGATGTTATATTGTGAATATCGCACACTTGATGTAATTATTCATAATATGTGGAAATCGAATTCATACAGTATTTAAATATTCAGGTTTTGAATTTCATAAATTAATTTGTAATATATAATGTGCATTAGAGAACCGAAACTTCGAAACACTTTAATAATAATATTCAACTCTAATATTTTCACAAATGAAATGAAAGCATTAATTAAATAAATCATTCAATAGTATTTGTCATATTTTTATCCAAACTAAAAAGGAACATTTACCGACTTTTCTCAGAAAAATCAGTTGATAAACTTCGGAACTAAGCCACTATTGAAAATGCAACGTTTGCAATTTGATTTACATCATTTCTAACTTGGACGATTTTAATATTCTTAAGGCGTGTGCAATGTATTCAAATTTAGATATGCAATCCTTAATCGGAAAAACGATAGCAATTTACGTATACACTTTTTTTATTACATCGCTCGCACAATCTCGTCCAATCCATTAACATGAAAATTCCAGACTGATTTCTTTATTTGCGCAGGTATATCAAACACCGTCTTAGTGCGAAGAAAAAAGCGACGCTAATCAAAAGAAATGGCCTAATGAAATTTTCCCCACGATCTGCGAAAGATTCATCAGACTATACCTCCGAGACGCAATAAAAAAAACGGCTGATTTATCACGCGCTGATACGCAAGTGTCACGGAACATAAACAGACTTCTCGAAAGAAAAATCATTAAAACGCCCAGATAATAAGCGAGAGATCAACATTATTGATTGCCGCTGAAAAACTCACTGATTCACCGCTCGTGTCTTATAAAATCCAATCCACGCCAGCGTCGTGAAAATCTTCGCTCTTACAAACGACTTTCCTTCAACCGCTGAAAATCCTCTTGTGGGCTACACTAACACGTGGAAATTAATTATCCCGAATCGAACGGAACATGTACAAGGAATAAAATACAAAATACGATCTCACGTAATATGAATGATTGTGAACAGGAAAAAAGGGGATACGGGTGGCGATTAGACAAATAAAGTATAGCGATAGCGAAAAACTCGTTCGCCTTCGTGTCTATGCGCTTACGACTGCACCCACACCAGATCATTCTTTTTAGGTATAAATATTTCGCATTATTATATAGGAGGTCAGCGCACGTGAAAGAAACACCTGGGATTTACCATTGACGAGCGTAACTCCTTTAATGATGCTTTGACGTGGATTAGCTTTGGACGATGACGGAAATACATTTTAGCCCTGCAAATTAATTTGACTAATCCATAAGCTGCTTAGTCGAAATCTTGAAAATTTATTGAAAATTAAGCGGTTTGACCATATCATACATTATAATACGGTTGACTCGATAAAGAACTAATCCAAACTAGTATAAGAGGTATCCTTTATTAAAATGTGAGAGTTATAAAATAAAGTACAAGGTCGAAATAATTTTAATGAAGTACGCAATGATACTAAATTATTAAAAAAAAATGTATGTAGAAATTCTCCACAATAAAATTTTACAATGCCACACATTTAATGTCATCTGTCAACATCGTACTTCTAATCAAGATCATCGCGTGAGTGTATTCTTAGCGCGAGGCTCAGACTTTGTAGATATTAAATATGTAACTGTTTTAAGGAGACGTTGTAACGACTCGACGTTATATAGATCCAGTTTCTAATGAGGAGCAGCAATCCTTAATTAAAATTTATTTAAATGTTGCAAGATACATCATTATAATTTAAGCATAAGATTAAAAATGGAAAAAAAAAAGTCAATCGCGCTTTTCAGAGCTACTGTATATTCTGCAATCGTTTCTTCGATTAAGCTAATCGGACTTTTCGATTTCGGTAAAGAAGTCGGTTATCGGAGATCGCAAAAATCTTTATTGTTATGCGTTTCTGAGCGAAGTAATTCCATTGAAGAAGGTTATTTGCTATTTGGCTATATGTAAAATTATTAATAATCTAAGTATCGGACAAATACCTGACCGTGTATAAAAACGCAAATTAAAATAATTTGACTCTATCAAGATGGAAGCACTAATCCTTCGCCGAAACGACATCAAACGCGAAAGAGCAAATGATGAAATAGATTGCAATTTAGGTAACGGAGAGGAGCTGCAAGCCATATAAAGGATGCTCTCGATCACGTGGGCTGCAATGCTGAATTTGCATTGATTGCCTAAACACGCAGTGGATGACACTAGTAATTTCAGATAGCACGTAGTAGACGCAAAGTTCACAAAACGATCTCACGCGGCCCGAGTATAAATTTCGGTTTTGTTTGCACAAATATGTACTATTAACCAAACGTTACGAATACGATGAAATAGCACGAATCATTTATTTTAATAAATCATCGAATTTCACAATGTATCCGTACTTGAGTTGAAAATTAGTTTGCCATTTTAATTATTATTAATAGCAAAGGGATGTACAACATTTTCGCAGGATCGATCCCGCATAATATTCGATGAATTTATAATAAACGAGATACGAAAGTACTAGGGGCAGAAGCGCCTCCGCAGTAGTTACGTCGAATTACGTAAATTGCATCTCTCGCCAGTTACAAACTGATACTGTTAAGGTACAGTCCTTGTACATGCAGACACGTAACATTGCGGGATAACTCCGACATCTATCCTATATACATTCGATGTTTACATATTCAAATTTGGTAACGTTACGGTAGGATTGAAATACACTTCCTCCTCTATTCGCCACTTTCATTCTGTGCAATCCGAACAATTCCCCAAAAACAACTGGTACATCCGCATCTTTGCGAGTTTATACTTTTACCGCATATCGCAACGAAAAACACGTCGACGAGCCGCGAGTCCGAAACGTCAACTCGATCAACTCAATCAAAGGACGTGTCCGTGGCAGTCATCACCAATTAGATTTCGCTCCATAGTGTCCAAATAAAAACCGAGCCGCTGCAGCGGTATAACAACAGCAGCAGCACAAATTAAAGAGAAGCACTCTAATCGACTCCACCGCGCGTCCAATAACGTGCAATTAAAAGAGCACGGCGCTGAACAAGAAACGCAAAAAAAAAAGCCGCCGATACAGAGCCATTATATATATAGAGAGACTCGACACTCTCGTGTATAGCCATCAATTAAAAATAGTATCACTCTATCATCGACGCCGGCGAGCCACGTGTAATATTATATATGGAATTCCTTAATGAGATACGACGAGCGACGATCGTTATAGTTTTGCGCTCGCGATCGTTTATAGATGGAAAAAAGGGGCTTGTCTGCGATCTACTTTGAATATTATGCTTGGCTATGTATCATCGTCGATCCGCGTTTAACGCGCGTGCAGTGCAGTACAGCTTTGCTATTGGACGAGTCCGACGGGGTGTGCGTGTGTTATATATTGGCTATGCATGCAGCCAACTCGAGCGGAGCATTTATATATATATATATGATTGCCGCGCGTCCTCTGAGTCACGTTTTAGCGGCCACGAAGCGATTTCGCTCTCTCGAGTGTGTTTATTCAATTGTTGCGGCGACCAAGCGTTGGATTCGTTTCTGGGCACTAATGTGGGAATCGATGCTCTTGTGGGTGGGAAACGACGTTTCTCCGTACGATGCGCTTGAGGTATTTAGGAACGAAATGTATACCTTGAAATATATATTCCGTATTTGGTGCATTTTGAGATTCGAAAGATTTTATATTTCATGAGTTGATTTTGGATATCCTCGCAAAAGATGTGCACTATCATTGTGACGATTGGTCGATTGTTTATCTAGAGTAACGTAATAAGTATTAAAACAAAAGAATGCTGCCGTAATGATTACATCGATCTGAGTCGAGAGGAAAAATAATTAACTTCGGAGTTTAATGCAGTGCGGTTTCAATACAAAGAAAAGTATGTTTTACTCACTTTTAATTTGTTATAATGACTGCAGTAGTACATGATGTAAAACAACTTTAGCTTCTGGAAACTTTCATAAGCCCCTTTTTAATTTTTCCAAAAGTAAAAGTACACCGCGGCTTGAAGTAATGCTTCTTCTGCTGTTTTATCGTTGAACGCAGAAAAACAATTTCTATTATTCTTTTTACTGGCTTTTTTTTTAGTTAAAGCTATCCTATTGCAATACGAGTAAAGTATTTACTCATTAATCAAGAAAATACTTTGCGTACACTTTTCAGTAAACAATATTATAATAATTGCTCTATATTCATTTATTAAAATGATCTGTCTGTGTATCACAGACTTGAAGCTTCAAAATAAACAGATTAATCTTTTATTGGCCTTGTCTCATGATATAGACTCTTATATACTCATAGAATATAATATTCAAATTAAAATCTTCATTTTATATACAATTTTGTGTAAAAAATCACTTATAGTAGATATTGAACAGTAATTTACAATTGTCAGAAGATATCAATAAACTATAAAAAAAATATGACTATCATTAGATTTTAAAAAAAAAATTGAGCTAAATAAATTTTGTGATGAGTTTATATTTTATACGTCAAGTATACATATACGAAAATGTTTTTTTTTTTTTCAATATGTCAGTGCTGTTTACGATGCAAACGATGTTCAAGCTAACATATTAGACCATGTTTAAAACTTTTGTTACTTCATTATAAATTACTTAAACTGCATTCTACATAATGAATACAATAAATATTTATGTAAAATAAAAAAAGTAAAACTGAAGTAATTTCAACTAAACTGTCAAACCAATCAATTTTGAACGAATACTTTTTTACATTATGTTAATGTTTCAATTATGTATAAGGTCCTATTTCTATATTTTAGATCGAAAACAATATAACACGTCAATTCTTGTCAAGATTAAAATCGGACAACGTAATGGGTACACGAATATAGACAAAACTGAAAAGGAGCGAGATAAAAATGTTAGATTTTTTTTTCCCCCTTCCCGATAATAATTAGCCGCAGAGGTTAGCAATACTAGTTAGTATCCATCGGTCGGCCGTTCGCGCCGTGGTGTGCCAAGTTCTCGATCAAGGCCGCGCGCGAAACAATAACGAGCTCCGTCCACCCGTCCATTACCTAAGTAGAGTATAACACTCTTCGCAGCAGCAGCCGCGCGCACATGGAACATAACAATTATCATCGGATAGGCGTGTGCCGGTCGCGTGAATCAGACGCGGGACCCATTAAAAATCCGCGCTTACATTTTCTTTTTATTGCGCCCACGCGCTCGTCTCTTTTTCTTCCGCTTCGTAAATCAGAATTATATTTCAGAATTATAGACGCGAGCCGAGCACAAACGCGGACAATGCGATTCTTACGATGCTGCTCTCTTTCTTGTTATTGCGATGCTTGGATCGTTCTCGAGTTCGGGCCAAAGGAACATCGCAGCTGAGTACACAATGCCGACTACACCCTTCGCTACTGTTGTCCTCTATCTTCTTTTATAAATCTTGTCTGCTGGTTTGCTCTTTATTATTTTCTTTTTGATTCGGCGGTGTTGCTAAGGAATAAGCCGGAAAATCCTGGTTTCATTGGAACGCTATAATTTTTTTTTTATATATTGTACGTGATGATTTTTAAATACGAGTGATTCGAGGATTAATAATTGTATTCGATCGAACAGTTGTTTTTTACGAATGGATATAAAATTGCTGAAATACGAGAAATCATGTTATTGACTGATTATTATGCTGAAAGCATCTTTTATGAAACAAGTTTTCCTCATTTTCTTTTGCAATTGTACATTTCAAACATTGTACGAAGTTTAGTTTATAAATTAGTATCGTTATCATCTATTAATATAAATTACTTATTAATATCAGTACAGAGACCGACAGATGCCAGTGTAAGCTGCTAAAAATTTTCTATCGGATTACCAAGCTTTTGTTAAATTCTGTGTATAATTATAATTAATAATACTATCTATAATATGAAATTGCAATAGAGTTCAAATGAAATAGAGATGATTTACTTAAAACAATTTAATTATGACTGCCAAGTATCAACAACGCATTAACGAAAAAAAAAAACCGATACTCCGATGACAGTTTTTGCCGAAGGTTTTGTCGTACAATATGATAAGAATACCCAGTATTAAATAAAGAAAAAAAAATATAAGGAAGTGCTTGCAGCTTAAGGCGATGAATGTGAAAAATAATTGGCGATTGTCGATTAATCGGGTTTTTACCTCGCACGCCAAGTATATCGACCACTCGAGCCTATACGAAATGCTTTCCGGAAAAAGTTGAGTTCACTTCAATGTTTCGGCTCATAGAAACTTCCGCAATGTCAGCAGTTTCGAGCAAAGTAGACGCATTCTAGTTCATTGGCAACTGAAATTGCTGACTAATGCGCGCCTCGTATAATTTCCCAAAGTTCAAATATTGCTTGGCATCTATCCTCTTCGTAATTCATACAAAGAAAAGTTTATTAAACATTTTGTTTATATAATAGGGAACTGATAACACGATGATTATTATTTAATAGGCAGATGATTCCATTTATTATTAGCACATCTTTATTCAAGTCAACCTCGTTACATTAAAATAGATCCGCTCTCAATCTATTACAGTTTGAAAAATATAAAATGTTTATTTGTTTTATTTTTTAGATCAAATCTAACATAATTTACAAATTTTATTTAAATAACTCCTATATTATTGGCGTGACAACTGTAGTTCTCGATTAGCTAAGAGCAATTCCAGATTGCACATTTACCTTTGAAAAAAAGTATCTAAATGTTAGCATAATTTATTAAAACCATACATTTTCGCCTTGCTTTTTGTTATTTTGAAAATTTAAAATACGTGTTTTAGAATCCTTTAAGTTTAAAATTCTATTAAAAATATCGATAATATTATATTCATATGAACTTCAGTTACGGTCATCCGAAGCTAAGTCTTTTTTTTGGTAAATTTAAATTAGCTAGTTGTCATAAGCGTTTATTATTGTGATTGTATAATATGACAATGTTGTCATAATGAAAGATCATTTGTTCCTCAGAAATTGTAAAATAGGTATAAAAAAATTCCTCTTGAATCACTTTTTAATCAAAAATAGATATTAGTCGTTCTTTTATGCAATTGTAGCTCAATTTATTATATCTCAATGAATAAAAAGCGTATATGACATGTTGTATAGACTATGTTTAATAAATATCCTATTACAATTTCTATATGCTTATGATATTTGCCCAAACGTACCATAACAGACAAAAATTTTATGTAACATTATATGTACAATATTAATAATGATACTTGATATATTTATCTAAACAAAGACTTAAATATTAATTTGTTTATAATTTAAAGTATATTTTCATATACATAAATATTTTCTTACCCCTTACACGTTTTGATACTATTGTACTTTTTTACACATTTATCACCAGGTTCGAAAGTCCAAAAGCCACGTGACGAAAGATCAAGCATGAGCAAAAGTCTTGCGCACATTCCGCAGTGACTTTGCGACGTGGATCGAAGCGATGATTAGTGACTCACACAACGCGTCAAGTCCGCGCTCACAAAAAAAAAAGAAGAGCAATCAATTTTTTCCCCCCACGGTACTTTATATTTTACAATTGTACTTACCACTGTTTGCCGAGTTACATAAAATATCACGCGTTTATTCATCTGTCGAATACAAACCTGCACTATTATTGCGATTCTGCCTATATATACGATCTAAAACTGTCTCTGAACGAAGCGACGCTGTGCCGTACAACGTAACGATATGAGTTTTTTTTTCATTAACGTGTTTACCATCGGCAAAAAAAAATTTCGTTTGCATACTCCAGTGAATCGGAACCGACTTGCGAGCAAACGCGGAGAACAATCACAGGTGGAAAGAAAGAGAAGGAAAAAAAAAGTATAAAGGTCATAGTGGTTACGTAAGGTGTTATACGACTCGATGAATTATGGCTTTCATTACTTAAAGATCGATCTTTTAAACAAACAATTACGGATTCAGACTTTATTTTAAATCCCGATCTTGATCATTCCAGCCACAAATGCTACATAAAGCAAAACATTGGCACTTATTAGCTTCCTCTAAATCAACTGGTAATTCTAATTTTATGCTTTACGCGTGAGTTGATAAAATACTTTTGCAAACTCCAAAAAATTGCTAAATTAAAACTATTATATCAGTTCTAAGAGAACGCGAAAACGGTTGCATGTAAAATGTTCTTCTATACGCATTAAAAACAGAATTCGAAATGACGTGAACATTTTGAAAGTGAAATCTCGATTCAGATGTTGTAATGATATTAAACAACTGGTTCAAATTATGTTTGAGAATGCTTACTAATATATGTTTCCTCTTGAATTTTGTATATAGTCCTTCAGTGGAGTCAGAACCCTTACCTTGTTCAGCATTAATCAAAGTTGGTACTTCATTTGCATATTTAACTCGAACTCGCGGGTCGTCCCGGAATTCTAAGTTATATTTATGAGACTCTTGACGTTGATTCTTCAATACGTATTTCAGTCTTAATTTTATCTAGGCAACATACTGAAATAATGCTAGTGTCTTTACCGTGTAACTTTCGTCGTAACGTCTAAAGCAGATGGTAAAAGTTCATCACAACATCAAAAGTAAATAGCTACGGTACAGGCACCGATAGTTAACAAACGATCAATAATATTGACCAAATTCATATTGAAACACAAGACTTATATGACGACAGAAATAATAAAATGGATTGTTCGATATAACAAGTAGAATTTCGGCATTAATACAGTCATACAATAGTATACAATATTAAATTAATTATTTTACATGCAAATGTGTAATATAAAAGTAATAAAAAATATAATAAAAAGCACGTCATAAAATGCTAAGCTACAAAACCATTATTTCGCTTTATTCGCGAACAATCTCAAATTAAAATCCTTAATCCGCAAACAATTTTCATATACAATCTAAAAATCTCTCAAAATATATACATTGCAGGATATACACCCCAGGACAAAAAAAAATTTGAAATACGTCGACGAAATACGTTGGGTCGGCCGACGTTCCCCCGCGCGTAAATGAAACTACGCCCATCGGATGCCCATCAAGCCCAAGCAACTGGCCTGACAAATTTCCCCTTTTGTATAAATCAAGAGGAGCAAAGTACAGACACGGAGAGCCTCGCCTCACATGCTCGCTTTTCCTCTCTTGCCCTCATACATATATATATATATATATATA
>UELV01085226.1:0-13538 GCA_900490015.1 Megastigmus stigmatizans | reverse complement strand
GTGTGTGTGTGTGTGTGTGTGTGTGTGTGTGTGTATAGGTGGGTGCACTTGTATGTGCTACGGATCTTTCCACGGGAAGAGATAATCTGAGGAGAGTTTTTGAATTCTCGAGGATCGCCGTCTACATCACGAGGAGGCGAAGAGTAATTAGGTCTTGGAGAAGGAAGCTTATTTTTTCGTTTAATTGCTGTGATTTTAATGCGTGGATGTAAGCTTTTTCGTGATTGTTGGAAATGTCGCCATTTCGTTGGATGAATGGAAATGGATTTCGTACTTATGGGACGGCTAAAAAGCAGCTGTTTCGAGGTTTTAAATTTTTCAAAGAATTAAAAAAAAAACAAAAGCAGACAATACAAGGAAAAGTATTTTGAAAAATTCTTTTGGAAACGATAAACAAAATTGTGTTCTTACTTAGTCAATGGTTTCTATCAAATTGGTCTGTTTTTTTTCATAAAAATAATGTGACTTGCATTGAAATATTTCTTACGATTATTTTTTGTACAAACATTTTTCGATATTGTTTAAAAGTTATTATTTTTAGAACAAAAAGAGTCGAGTTCTAAGAGAGTAGATTTTGAAAATTTTATAGTGTCTGTAAAGTTGAAAATAATGTAATATTTTAAAAAGTTTATAATGGCAACCGTTAAAAGTAGCGACGCCGTGACATCACAAAGTGACTGTGACTCTTTTTTCTAGCTCATGTAGATAATACTGTAAATAGATTTTGGTCTCCCGACTCTTTTATGACCATTCGTGAAAACAGATTTTTTTTATAATGCTTCTATTAATCAGTATTGTATTTAATGGGTGAAAATTGTAAAATTTTTGTTTCGAGGTAAAAATATTATGGTTTCTTCGGTGATAAGATATAGTGTATTATAAAAGCTTTGGTAAACTACTTTAATAAATGCTTAACAGTTTTAACTCACGCTATTTTTTTTAATACTGCACGCGAACTAAAGACTAAAATCCAGAAATATATTTTTATAAGTAAGAATATGCATCTCTGGCAGGAGAAATGAAATAGAAAAACTCTCTTATTGATTTTATTTAGTAATTATTTATTAGTATTTATCGCTCGAAATTCAGTATTTTTAACCAATGATTTCTTTTTTTTGTTACAGGTATGTACAC
This sequence comes from Megastigmus stigmatizans, assembly GCA_900490015.1. Lineage (NCBI taxonomy): Eukaryota > Metazoa > Arthropoda > Insecta > Hymenoptera > Megastigmidae > Megastigmus > Megastigmus stigmatizans. The sequence goes on along the minus strand of UELV01085226.1, from coordinate 12,404 downwards.
TAAGCTACTTTTTGATTCTTCACATTAAAATGTGTAAGTGCATTTTTAAATATTTATCGGACATTTGATCCTGCACATTTTATGATGATAACATTGGAAAAACCAAATTATTTTACACAGTAATATACCAATAATTATAATAATAATATTGTACGCAGCAGTTAGACTTCGCTTTAAAACGGAGTATTAAAGCGCAGTCATTATTTAGTTAATACAGCAGTTGCGACACTATGACAAATTGAAGATCAGTACGTAATATAATATTATTGTGCAATCCATTACCAATTTCACGCGTATGATCAAAGATTCACGATATATAAAGTAATTAGTCGCACTGATGCATTCCACGGTGGATATTAATTTATAAATTTTGATATAAATACTAAAATAAATTATCCAGAACTTTTAATTTCAATTATTAATCAATCATTGATGTTATATTGATGTTATACCAGGTGAACAGCCGTTCAACTCTGCAAAGTTGCCATATAAAAAGCAGTGGCTTAGTCGAGTCTTTAAACTAAGGTTTTGAAATTGCTTTTTGTACATAACTCGTGCAAACTCTTTCAACTACTTACAACCTTCTCTTCGCAAGTAGTCTCCGCACCGTATTCCTGGACTCCAGTCGACATCAGTCCCAGTTCACTATTACCCAGTTGATACGTTTTTAGCGGTCTTCCCTGAACAAGTACGTTTCACTGGTTTCGTCGCTAACTGCTAAGTTGCCGAGATTCGCGTTATCCCCGCTAGAGGGAAGCCTCAAGTTTTATACACACGTAGAGTCATTAAAGTTCTGTAAGACTGTGGCTGTGAGTTGATGCTTTCGCCACGATAAGACCTCTTTCGTTTCTCTTCTTTTTTTCTCCCAATTTCCTCAGCTTCTTTTTGGTTTTCCCGAAGGAAAATTGATCGGCTTTCCCAAGGAGTTATCGACGAAGCACCACGGTGACACGTCTTAAATATTGACGCTTCGATGGCTCGCTTTTTCAGAATGGATATGGGGATAGTTTGTTTAATGTACCGAGCGATGGCTTGTTGAAGATCCTAAGGATGTTTGTTTTAGGCTGCTGTTCAAATTGATTAAAGAGTCGAATGGCGTGACACTATAGGGCATTTAAAATGATAGTATTTATTTATTTTTTTTTTTTTTTTTTTTAAATGTGTATGTATTATGTAAAAGGATAGGTTCGAAATTAAATAACCAGATATCGAGTTTGCATATTTCAAATTAAAGCTTGTGCGGTAAATTGGTGCGCTTCAAAAGCTATGAATTGCAATATTACATCAACTATAGGATATGATGTTCATATCAAGTTTCAACGTACAATCTATACAATATAATATATCCGTATATAATAATTAATTTGGTATTGAACGAGCCTGCGTAGTGCACACAATTTGCATGTTCCTCCTATTCCACCAATTTTGTTGTTTGAAATACTCAAAATTGTCCGAATCGGTATAGTACAAGTGCTTTGTTGATCTTTTCACAGCAGTTCCCGTGCATTTCGGCACCTAATTCACGCGAGACCATAAATTTAGCTCATTAAAAAGCCAAATGCCGCCCTCACGCTTTTCGAACAATCGACCCCGCGAATCGCACCATTCGAACATTAAACGAAACAATTTTACAACTGCACATAGGGCTGGATTTTAACGCAACACACAATACATGTACAACGTATAGCCGCCATTCCCAATGAAATTCCCCAACAAGTTGAACAATTCAAAAAGCCTGGAGACGATAAATTCCACTATCCGTGTTTCCACCACGGCAACCCCCCCTCCCGAAAGATCATAAAAACGAGGAAGAAACAAATCGAACGGCAGCAAATGGTCGAACCGATCGCGTCTGCGTCGTCGTAAAGAAGCCTCTCTCGATCGCGCGCGCATTGGAAATTCCGTACGTGAGGCACGTAAAGCAGGTAAGCTGGGCCGCGCGAGCACATGTCCCTCTTCTCTTCGTCTGCCAATGAAAGTGGAAATTACGAAAAGAAGGAAGAGAAAAAGAAGATGGAGAAGAAGAAGAGTGGAGAGGGAAAACTGGTGCTGCTCGCGACGGACAATGTGCAGCTGGACAAATGGTCAAGGAGTCTCAGGTGTGGCGTGTCTCCAGGATATTCCATTGCCCGCAGAACACTTCGCTCCGGGTGGAATTAACCCCTCTCTCTCTCTCTCTCTCTCTCTCTCTCTCTCTCTCTCTCTCTCTCTCTCTCTTGCGCGTACTTGCTGGCCCTGCATCCTCTTCCCTCCCTTTGACGTAGTCCCCTTCCGAGGCGTCCTCCAGAGCTCGTCCCTGCGGAGATGAGAGAAAATGGGTATAACGGCTCGGTGGACGCAGAGACCATCGGGGACTGCCCTGGTGAGAGTTATATACGTGTAAGCTCGGGATTCGTGTGGCTGATAGCGCCGTACCGTTTAGAGCCCCTTCTTGCATTCGACTCTCCACTTAACGATTCTCTGATTTGGTTCGTACTCGTTCTGACTCAATTTATTCACTTTTAGACTATGTGAAATTTTTTTTTCTTACAATTAAAGTTCTTTTAATTAGTTAGGCTAGTTTCTTACATTGAATAGGTAAATACTCTGAAAGTCTATAAAATTTATCATTTAATCAGGTTTACATTTGTATTTACGTAAAATTTAATACTAAATTTACGTGATTTTTAAATGGCTTCGCCATGTTGGACCGTTTTGCATCGGTTACGAGCATCAAACACAATTTATCGAATTGATACCATTTATTCATTATAATATTGAAGTGAATTAAGTCTTTTCCAGAACGCGGATAAAATTAATTATTATTCACTGTGGGTTTCAAATTCTAAATATGCATACGCAATAAATTGATTAAGCACGTCGGGGTATGCTATATACCAGTTATGGCATAAATACCGAGAAATACGTAGTTCCCCTCGTCACAGACGTATTTAACATGTACAACATAGCGGCACTGCAAAACTTAATAAATTTAGGTACTAATATCTGCACAGTTTAATTTGCAATCACAAGAGATTCTGGAACTTTTTTAATTTCGTTCGCGACCAATAAATAATCCTTCAATTTTATCTTCTGCTTCCTCCCTCCATCCCTCGTTCACTTTTTACGTACATCATATACGCACATCTACATTTTTTTGTGTTATATGGATATACTTTCTTGCTCAATATATTCCCTCATTCGTTCTCTCTCTCTCTCTTTCTCTCTCTCTCGTTCCCTCCGTCTTCCATTTACTCAAGGGTGTACGAGGTGGTAAGATTTCCTCAGGGAGAGACGACAGTTGGTAGCGTAACGGAGAAGGAAGTAACGGAGGCGGGAGAGAGAGAGGGGGGGGGGGAGGAAGAGAGAAGCGCCTACGAGCTTTAAAAGATATTATCAGATAGATGTGACTTTTATGGCTCTTCGTTCCCCTTTTCATTTTTTTTATCTTCGCCCCAGCGTATAGATTGGTTTGTATTTCATTAGAAAGATTAAGCTGAATTTTATGTAAGCAATGCACTGAGATGAAACGGGCAAACGAGTTTGCCAAAATTGAGGATTAAAATTTCATCGAGAGAAGATTTTTAAAATTTAGAAAAGCTCCTACGCTCTCTGAATTCATCGATCCGTTCAAGATTTCACAAAACTATTAATATCCGTTAATCGCTTATCGACCGACGATCAATGAGTTTGGTTATACCTTTAATTTTCATTAAATCATAATAATTCTACCAGAGGCATTTCACATAATATCGGACATACGTAGAGCAAATAAACGAATAAGAAATTTAATTACATTTATCAAACTCTCATTAACATAAGCGTACTTCCCTCCATCCCCTCATCGCAACAAACTATACGTCCACATATTCATTACTCGACTATTTATTACCATGTATTTCACATGAATCCAGGTTGCGCAATAAAGTATACTCCCAGAGTTTATGAATTTTTCATCATCCCTAAAAAGCCACCAACGCTCTATAACGGCTCAAGACTCTATGACCCAAATCTTCCCGGCACACGGAAAAGGACTAAAACAACGCTGGTATAATATAATTGAATAACTGCCTCGCAACCGACTACTGTACCAACACTGCTATATAATATCGGTATAATACTCTGGGTATTGCTTGAAATATTTTTAATCGACATAATGAACATTTATGAAAGGCTAATTTATTCTGCAAATGAATAGTTATCAACGTTTCAAAAGCAAGAAACAGTGAACGAGTACCAGAAACCTACGCTCTTACCGATAATTATAATTTTTCACTTTTCTACACTAGACATTTATTCTGGAAGTAGCGAATAATGTACTTTTGATAGGAAATTCAATTGGAAATGCGAAGTGCAGCAATACTTGGTAATACGAAATGCTCTTAAGGGTTTTCTTATTGGCAGCGACTGACTTAATATACTTATAAATGTTATTGGTATTGGCAAACATTATTGAGAAAGTATTGTCATGTGGTCGGAACCGCAGAAAAGTGACAATACTGCAATATTTATTTTCATTTATCTAAAGTATTATTTTGAAAAACAATGAGAATCATATTTTTCCTATTATAGCACATAGTATTATCTAATATTCGATTTATCGAGAAGTCAGCCAACAATTATTTTGATTAATTTCCTACTTATATTTTGGAATTTTGTCCATTCACCATACGATTCCAGTGTGCGCGAATTCGGTATGAAAAAGAGCCGCGGGCAAAGCACAGCTCGACCACTTCTTTCAGCTCTGTGCGCAGTGAATATAAGGGAAGCAGAGAATAAGAAGAGCCTCTGCTGTGGATGGCAGAGAAAGAGAGAGAGAAAGAAACGCGAGAAAAGACGAGGTACTGATTTTACGCTCGGTGTTTAACTCGAAGTAAGTTTCAAATGAATAGGGGAAGAGCTTTCTCTCTTCTTCTTCTTCCTTTTTTTCTCTTTCTATCCCCGATCCGCTCAATCGAGGAAGACAGCCCCAGGGAGCAGACGACGAACTGAGAAAAGGGAAAAAAAGGAAGGAGCGGAAGAGGCAAGGAAAACAAGGAGTCTCGAGCCGCAACTCTCCCTCTCCCTCCTCTGCTTTTTTTCTTTTTCATTCTCTCTTTCTCCTTCTGCTTCTTCTTATTCTCCGTATCCTCGCGAACTCGGGAATCCCATTTCTATGTTCTTATGCTGGGGAAATTTCGCTTATTGGAGAGAAGTTCGCTTCGCTAAAAAGACTATTTGGACTATAGCTGAACACTATCCCTCTTCTTCTTTTTCTTCTTTTACTTTTACCATAGAGAGGATCGTTCAAATGATTATTTTTTATCGCTTGTTGAAAATTCCTAATTGCTGGAAACACGCGGCGGTTGGGTTTCATTGGAAGTTTTTTGTAATGCGCGACGTATTGTTTGACAAAATTCCGTGTAATTATAGAACGCAACCTTTTGATGTGATGTAAACGCGTTTAAGTAGAGATCGAAAGTACTCGTCTAAAGTAGTTGTTTTCGCTATTCGAATAACGTCATTTTGGTTCGTTATTTTTCCTACGTTCAAAACGACGGGAGACTGTTTCCTTTTTGTTACGAGAAGATTTTGCCTATGAGTCCCGCAGTTTGTTAACGAGAAAATTACAGTTTAGTACAGCTCGAAAGAGCTTTGATGCCTTTGAAATAGGGTAATGTAATGTCGATTTATTAGCTCCACTCAAATATTTATCATCTCGGCCATTTAATAACTATTCACTGTCGTAGCCACTTTATAACCTTTTACTTGATTGGAATTTGATTTAACTGAGAATTATATAATATTTAGACTGGAGACAAAAAAAGTTTTTTATTTTTATCTTTACACATTCTCACTTTATAGAAGATTATTCCACAAATCGATAATGAAACGTGAAATGTGGATTATTTAACAGATCGATGGGTACCGTTTACCAAAGTGTCTCGCCGATTTTATGTAACTCATAAAAAGAATCCAGGTTAACGGAACAATCGTAATTCCAACTTCTGTTTTACCAAATTCCTTTCTCATTTGATAAAAAAAAAAAAAGAAAAAACCATCCGATTGATTTATATCTTCCAACAATCAGTGCACCTGCTGTCAGCGTGGCCGAAGAGTCGAACGACTTGAATGAGAAAGAGATAAAGAAGAAGAAGAAGCCACAAGGCGAGTCGCATCAATTCTCGCATAGCACATTTCCCTGGTAAAAATATATCGCTCGGCTCTCGTAGGCCGCTCGCGCGCGCGCCTCTGGCATCGAGCCACGCGTGCTCATAACCTACCCTGAACTTATTAACAAGCTTCATTCGATCGACGTCACGCGATATTCGTACAACCTTACGTATATATATATATATATACACATATACATATGAGTCTGCTTCCATGTGTCGATGAGCTTACGAAAATCGTCGGTGTGTGCGTGTATACACAATCCGATCAAACAAATATATTTCATCGCGTCACGTGCGCGAGCGCGAAATTTATTTAAGCCATTTCACTCTCTCGGAGCTTTGACTTTCTTTCACCTCGAGGCGATTAACTCGATTTTTTTTCTTTCTTTATTTCTTTCGGAGCGCTTGGATTTATCTGATTATGCTTTTTTTTATGAGAGCTTTAGTCTAGTTTTGCTCTTTATCCTGGAAACGCGCGTGAGAAATTTATTGTTATGCACCTTTGAGATATACAATTTTATTAATGCAGCGGCAATAAAATTCTTACTTTTAGGTTTACGAGGGCAATTTTTGTTTAGAAGCGCGTGTTAGTGTATGTGTGTGTGTGTTTAACAAAGCGCAGTAAAAATGTAGGCCAAGTATGATAATAATTAAAGCCCAGGAGACGCTGTTGGCGAAGGTTCTGGAAAAAATTAATGGAATTAGCCCCGAAGTATCGTCTCTTTTACTGTCTTGGATAAAAGAAATTTCTAATGCTTTAGAAATATTTTCTTCGGACACATTAATTGCATTAGGTTCTCATAAAAATGTCTGGAAAAAAGAAGCTTCCAGACCGTTTCCTTGAAAATGTTTCTCTGAAACAGTATAGGGACTCCCATTTCGTTTCGTTCATTTCGTAACGAGAGAAAGTACTGCGTCAAGATAGGAATTTACTTACTGCAAACTGCTTTCTGAGTGCTGGCAAATCATAGGTGCCAGCAGACCGACACTGTACCATTTCCTTTTATCCTTCGAAAAAAAAAACAGCTTTCTTTTCAAACAACGCGCTTCGAAAATAGCTTTTTATCATCGTAAAAGGAAAAAAGAAAAAGAAAATTCACCGTACAACGGACAATCGCACGTTCAACTCCGATCCAGCGCATACATATACACGTTTTGTATAAGCTGGCATACACGCGTGTATAGATCGTTCGGGCATCCGTAAAGTGCGTATATATATTCAGGGGGTTGAAATTCAAAGCTCAGTCGTCGCGAGCGCGCGCGCATCCCACTCGTAAACTGCATCGCGTATATATGTACGAATCGTCGGTGGTCGCGGCGCAAACGGCGAATGCCTTCATTTAGCTCGCTTTGTGGTGAGAGAGAGAGAGACAGAGGCAGCGAGAGAGAGAGGGGGGGGGGAGTTCGACTTAAACGTCGATACTGGCGGTCGCTCGCGAGGGGCCATTGTTCAAAGTTCGCGCGCCGCGCGACTCGTCCTCGCGAATTTCCCCACTGCACCACCCAAGCCATTATATCATTTACAAAACGGATCGTTATGCTCGGAGATGCGATATATAGGAGGTGGTCTATGTTTGCTTGCCGAGGATTTAACTTTGTTAATTACCGCTTGGTTTACGCTTTCGCTAATGTCCATCTTTGTTTTCGTGGATCGTCGCGTCCTACCATCACATGCATTATCTCCTTGTTCTTTCGCTCGACTGCCCGAGTATAATCTGACAAATGCCGTCGAAGTCGATGTGATCTTTTTAAGTATAGCGAATGCATGTGTGTGAGTGTGTGTGTGCGTGCGCGTGATCGTAAGCGAGCTTTTATGAGATTATTGAGTTTCTCGTCGTGCACTTTTGGGTGTTCGCGGGGATCGTGTTCCACTGGGACGAAGCTCTTTTTTGTATCCGATTCACAGCGAATTGCGGCGGAAAAGTTGCATAAGTTTGAACTGTTCGCAGCGGCTTTCCTTACTTCTGGAGCGGAGATTTCGGCGGTTAAATGTATTAGAATAGATTTACAAAAGAAGATGTATCTGTGGAGGAATGGGGTTTCGTGGACCAAATGAAAAATGCAACGATGGAATACTTTCAGCTGAACTAAGTTGTATCCGATGGTTACCTTGTAAAGGAACTTACCAGTGTATAGTATTACGGCCGTGGGCAATGTCTTTATCGCGTGACCGTATTTTTTTATATTATTTCCTCGAATAAAGTTGGAAGCAGACATTTTTACGAGCTACAATTTATCCAAATAAATAATGCAAATTTAAAAAGAGATATTTTAGTCATTTTCAGTGTCTTAAGCGCATAAAAACGTTTAGGGTGTAAAACTTTATTACTTTTCAAATTTTTATTTTTTATTCAAGCTATAATGTTCAGGAAAATCTCAAGATCAGAGTAATCACATCTTTAAAAATAAAATTACTTTGCGTGTAAAATAAAATGGTTTCATTACAATTTCAATATTGAAAAATGGAATCAATTTGAAAAATTGAGCTTAAAAGGCATCGTTAGAAATCGGCATTACGAACGAAGAAAATTTTTCTACGAAGCAGGTGCAACAGCAAACTTTAACTTTATTTCAAGAGATTCGAAAAAATTTGAGTGTCAGCTGCATTCGAATACTGTCTAGACGAATATTTCTTTGCCGATTCATATGACTTACATAATACAATTCGCGAAAGATTTATTACGCGCCGAAAATGTTGAAATTTAAGTGATTTAAATTGTTTAAATATTTCAATTTTATTTCAAAAGAGCTTTTGTTTTATTTTTACAGAAAATATGTTCAGCTTACAAAAGGTTCGTGAAGGTGAACGCAACCGCATCAAACCTAAAAAAGAATTTCTATTTTTTTTAATACTTTTTCTCAATGTTTTGTTTCTTTATTTTTAGTCTAGAATACTGTGAATTTTTCTTTATGACATCCATGAACCTTTTCGTGCCGCACACTGTGCAATTTGGTGAATTGTAGACAATTTCGCAGTGCACTCGAGTTTTGACTGATGTTACACTGACCTACAAAAAAAACTGCGGCAGCTTGCTAATGATTTTTTTAAATCACAATAAATTTTTAAGACACTGAAACAAAAACTGTTATATAATTTAAACATTGAATTTTTACACGGTAGAGCCAATTTAGTTGTTATCGCTATAAATATCGATGCTTTACGAATTTAAATATCACATATTCGAATACCAACGATAAATCGTAGCTTTGAAATTGCAACGCGAGTCGACCATTCGCAATTACTTGTATCATGTATTTCACGGAATTCGAGAATCGAGTCTTTTCGAAAATGAAAAAATTAAGAGTAAATATGACACTCAATGATAAATTAACAGGATATTTACAAAGGGGAAATTATTTCGAGGGAGGCTGAAGCGCTAAAGTTTCATGTAACTTTACCACTTTGAACCGTTGAAATCGAATTCTATTTAACTGAAAGTTAAATAGAAATTATTCCTGGTTCATTGGTCAAATCTGAAGTGCGTTCGGTATCCTCATTATAAAGTTTCGATTCAAATGTATTGCTGATTTGATTGATATCCATCAAATCGCATTTGCATACTTCAAATACGTATCGTCATGAATTGAATTAGTTTTCACACTAAAAAGGAATCAGTTAATTTTCATTTATAATATAGGGTAGTAAAATATTACTATATCTATGATGTAATATTGGTTTTTCATTCGCTACATAATAATCTGATCAACATTAATGGAATTACATCTATACATAATAAGTAGAAAAAACTCGATAGGATAAGACGAAAAAAATGTATCGGTATATGCACATAGTAATTACATTGACTTTCGTTTGTATGCATTAAATATACCATTTCCAACATAATTTTTTTCCTGTATATAATTTCATATTCTTGAATGTTCCCCACAAAGAATATTTAATATTCTAAGCCAGTAATATACTTGGAATAGGTTTCCTTTCATCATCATAAACCCTGTAGTCCGATAATATCTTTGTTTGACTCCAAACCTATTAACTTTTTACATCTATCTAAAATAATAATAAAAAAAACTTGCAAGTAAAAGTGTCACGCAACTGCTAATTCAGTAGGTGCTAACTATTCCTTTACTACCGTATCTACTTTGTACAAAAACAAATTCCAATAATTGTAAGCCTACGTCCCTGTACAATTTCACGTCATCAATGCTTCTCGTTACCTACTTTTCAAGCATAGCATCCTCTTCTATAACATCCCGAATCTAATGACCAAAAAATCAATCGTCAGCCTAGATGCATCCCGCGCCAAATAATAAAAAAAAAGAACCACGCAAGGTCCTCTTCTTCCATACAGCATCAGCCTGCAACGTTCCGGCAATTTCCATTTCCAATTTATTCGCTCTTTCTCGCGCAGACCCACGCGTGAAACACATATTCGCGTGCAAAGTGCTCTTCGCACGGTACCACAACCCACACACCCACATACACATGTGCTGCTGCACCACTGGTCAATTTACCGGTAGCAGCGGGGCGTTTGCGGTGTCGGGGGGAGGAGGGGGAGGTGCCTATGCACCCCCGGGCTGTTGTGCAGATTACACGATCTATGTGTGTAGGCCTCTGCGCGATGAACTGGATGGAAATGAAGAGAGTGAGGGGGGTTGTTCTCGCGTATGTATGCGTGCAGCATCGAGATTCGGGTGTGTATACATGGGAGCAAAGATTATCGTGGATGAACTGCACATGTGAGTGTGGGTGTGCTTCCACGTAGAGATGACTTTGCTGGAGTTATTGGTGACCAGCTGGCTTTTGAGGCTTTTACCTATCGAGTTGATGCTTATAGGTCAAAAGCGTGCGCTTGTGAAGCCGGAGGTTTACTTTAGCTGTGAGCCGTTGATTGTGATGTGCATAATTCTGAAATTCACTGGCTTTGGGTTTTAACGACTCAAATAGTCTTTAAACGATATGTTAATTTTTGTAGCATTATTGAAAAACGAGTATTGAGTGAATATCATTTTAAAGGATCTCCATGCTATTATTAATATTAAAGTCTATGGAAAAGGTGAATAAAGCCGAGTTACTAAATAATTTAATTAATTGATGGCGATTTATTGATAATATAAATATCACAAATAATACACCGTATCGAGTTTTATAATGATTTTAATTATTTCGTGGAATTGAGTTGGACATAAATTACTTGCACGATGATGCTTTTATTTTGAAATTTGTTTGTATATACGCTTGTTATTCAATGCTTTTCCCTAATTAGAGCTATACAACTCAATAGTACACGTAAAGAGCGAATGTAATAAATGAAAAGGCCACACAAAGCTATTTAGTTTTGCCGCATTAAGAATTTCCATTGATGCTCTCATATTGAGCTCTTCACAATCTTTCTCCTTTCCTCTTAAATTTCTAATAATTTATTTAGAAAACTTTACGAATTCAGCATCACAGGGGTTGCCGCTGCAATTTGTGAAAGTATTTACGGAACGCTGGCATAATTGTTTCGTCTTACGAAACTTTGCAGGTAAAGTTCGTCTCGGAGTCTCGGAATACGCTCATCGTCTTCAAGTACTTACAAAATTGAACCAAACATAAAACGATAAACCCCCACGAAGTACCCTGTGAAACTTGATTCATTATTTAATGCGCGTTGGGGAATAGGAATCGGTAGATAACGCGCGTTAAATGTATTGCGAAATTTTAATGTACGTTTCAATTTCAAAAGCAATACTTTATTTTTGGCAAGCGGTTAAAAAATTGATTGCAAGTTTCTGAAATCGTTAATCAGTGCATTATACAAGTTCCAAAAACCGGATCCAATGTAGGACGACGATAAATTAAAACAAAAAAGCGGTTTTTAGCTCGACGACCAAATCTCGCTTCGATATTTAACTCCTATTAAGTTAATGCCACACACTGAGTACGCTTTTTTACATGATAAACCAGCCAATTAATTCCATTCTTCAACTCGGGACTTATTGGTTTCTATCTGCGATGATTTCTTCAGCAGCGGAAATCATGACAATAATAAATAGCTCGAACCAATGCCCCTTACCTAAATCAGAACTCCTCTAACGAAACCGCAATGGGGGATGTGGTTTGGCTTTCTCTTACCGGTCCATTGACCGGTCAAGAGTCGGACAGCGAGAGATCCTCACGATTCCCTGGCTGGTGGAAACCATCAGTGTGCAGTTCGCGGCTTACAAACGAGGACTTATGCGAGACCTGCATCCGTCACTGGCAGCCTCTAACAATCGTAACTCGGATATTATTTCACTCTCCTTCCCTCTCTCTCTCTCTCTCTCTCT
>UELV01085214.1:0-20868 GCA_900490015.1 Megastigmus stigmatizans | reverse complement strand
GAGAGAGAGAGAGAGAGAGAGAGAGAGAGAGAGAGAGAGAGAGAGAGAGAGAGAGAGAGAGAGAGAGAGAGAGAGAGAGAGAGAGAGAGAGAGAGAGAGAGAGAGAGAGAGAGGAGTGAAGGAGGAAGAGGGTAGAGAGAAAAAAAACGCGAAACGACCCGTGAGCGGAATGGTGGAAAATATACGCGTGTATGAAACGCTGTTATACGGATATATAGCCGGCTATCGTCCGAACACTCGGAAATCCCCTGTTCTCTCTCTCTCTCTCTCTTTCTATTTTTTTTAATACTCGTCGGCAGCAACGGGTGTATATACGTGTGCGTGCGACTGGATTGGGCGCGACATTGCGTATCGAGGAGAGCGTGTAGTCCGATTATCGTGACAATTTCACTATGGCTTTTTTCACCCTGTTCGTCCACCCGCACTTCGTGTATACATGATGAATTCGTTCATGCTCTTCTCTTCTCTTCTTTTTTTTTTTTCATTTGTTGTTTTCGACGAAATTGTTTTGAAATATTTTTATGCTGGATATCTTTCGTATTCTGCAGTTTTAGTTTTTAACGGTGTTGAAGTTTTTATACGCTATTCCAATTTTCGAAATATTTTTCCATAATTATACTTTGATCAGAGCAAATAACTTTGAAGTACTGCATATCGATTTGTCTAAAATAATTATAATTATATCGAATACGGTCTTTTTATATAAAAGCATTAACTTTGAACACGCTATAAGTTTTTAAGTATTTAAAACAGAGAAAATAATATCCGAAACAAAATCAATTTTGTATTAAAATTCAAATATTTCCTAGCAGAGAATATTACTTTGGAGCTTTATCAGCATAAAAGCTCGGCCAAAAATATTCTACAAATCCCAGGCCACAGAGCATCACCGCTGCAAAAAGATCCTTTCAGCCATCGCTCTCCCCTTCGAAAAATCGTCATTTTAAAAAAAAATATGCTGCCAACTCCCATTGCGCATCTATACAACACACACACACATACACACGCAGAATCCCACAACCCTTTGGCTTATACACGAGTGGGGGAGGCGGGGACAAGCATCGCTCACGCACTCGGCCGAGTGCGTCTCGTTTTTTTTCTCTCTCTCTCTCTTCTTTCTACCCAAAAGCATATACAGTTGCCGTGTTAACAAACGAAAGGGGGTGGGTGCACAGCGAATGAACGAGGGGGAAAAAAAAGGAACGAGCGTCGACGACTGCTCCAATCGGCGTTATTGATCAGCCGACAATATCGAAAATACCGAGCTACTGCTCTCGTGTCACGTGCTACGTCACTGAGTGGATGCTGTTGTGTTGTGCGAAACTGGGGAGAGAGAGAGAACGAGAGGGAGGGAGAAAGATGGCGTGAAAAAATGGACGACCTGACGCGCTGTGTTGAGGGTTCCAGGCTCTTTCTCTCTCTTTATTTTGCCTGGGCTCCTCGTCTTACTACCGCTAATTCTTCCTCTTCCTTTTTATTTGTCCTCTTCATCTTTCGCGCGGCAGCTTCCTCGTCCCATTGTGTCGTCCTTGCGCACCTTTCTTTTTTTTGCGCGACTTTTTTGCGAAAGGAACTGGGCGGATTAGCGGTTTAATTGTCCGTAAGTGTTATGATAATGTAACGATTTATTCCGTCCTCGGGTGCGGTATGAATTCCTTCTTTTTTTAGAGAGTGTCTTATTCAAATTGAAATTGAAATCAAAGTTGTTGGAAATATTACGTTGTATCTCGACGTATTCTTTGTCGTTGAATAAATAATGCGTGTAGACTTTTTAAATGCATTTAATTAAAATGAACACTGTTTTACATTAAGACATACAATATAATTTAATAGTGTAACAGGTTGATCGAGCACGAACATTATGAATGTGAAATATTATAATAGAGAAAAATTTAAATAGATGAAAATAAAAGCAGAGATTTATAAACACTGTCCTTCCGTTGTGATGTCGCTGTTTACATTCGCTTAGGATATTCGCTCTATTCATCCGCTTACTGTACACATACATGTTACGTTGTTACTTTACTTTCGAAGATATTATTCAAATGCGTCTTTATAAAATTTTAGTTTAGTAAATATATTTTTCGACTTTTGAGATCCCGCGATTGATAAAGGTATATTAATCGGTATATAAAAATATTGATATTAAAATTTTAACTTGTTTACGACATTAGCATTATGAAACTACATGTATGAACAGCCCGTATATTACATAGGTTCTTCGGGCTGAGGTCGTAGACCAACTCGTACGCCTGAAACATAAAAATTAAATTTCTAAACTTCTAACTTGCATAGTTTTATTACTTTTTCTTTGATTACAATTATATATTTTTATAAATTTTGATAGCTTTTATTTTGACTTGCTATTGACTGTAGGAGACACAGTATTAAAGTGTGCATCGTAAAAAAGACAAATCGCAATTGAATTGTTACGTATTATGAAAATGAATAAAGAAAACAAATGTTGATATACCTGGTGGAGAAGGCGGTGGACGAGTTGGATGTTGAGGATGTTGAGGATGTTGAGGATGTTGATGATGTTGATGATGTTGAGTATTGTCCGTTCTCTGAGGTGGAATCGGAGACTGATCCTCTCCGGTCTCCGCCCAATCTCCTATTCCTGCTTCCGAATGTCTGCAAAAATAGCACACATTCATTGTTATCGAAATAAACACGAAACTACGATTCACTTGAGTAAATAGCATCGAAAAGCACTAAACAATTACATTCACCGTTTCACTGCTACTACAAAACACTTTTTATAAAACGTCATTTACCGTCTCTTCAAAGCCAAGTAATGATCTCGCTGCAGATGCATCCTCAACGGTTGAACGTCGTTGGACGCGCAGTCGAAGGGAAACCTCCTGTCGCATATGTTGCAGGACACCTCGCAGGTCGTTCCATTGGTATTGTTTGGTATCTTTTGAAAAAATCCCCACACCTCGACTTGCATTTTGATTTATCGTTTCGTTATATTATTAACCTTTCGCACTTTATATATTATATACCTCGAGGTTGCACAAAGCCGAATAATATATAAACTTACAGAAACTCGTTATTACGGCTGTTGTTCAGTCGAGGATAAAGCCTTTACTGAGCCAAATGTAAACGATAATAGGCTGTTTATAGTTGACTTGGAAAACTTTGAAAAGTCGAAAATCGACTTTCTAACAATTCGACTCTTGTGAAAGTTTGTACAGCACAACAGGCATCGATTGTCACGTTTTGAATCGCCTGAAATTCCATGTAGCTATACGCGTTCCGTACGCGATATTCGACAAACTAATTGTACAAACATAAAAGCAGCGCGACTATATACGGAGAAAAATGGTCTTCTAAACTTTTTAAAAAAAATCTTTATAAATGTTTACTAAACTTTTTACGAATCGTGAGATAGACTTGAATTTAATTGACTGTTGCTATTCAGTATAGTAATTTTTAATTTAATGATAAACACATATTATTTAAATAAAAATTTATTTCGACACCACTTTTTCAGATATACATATTATCTTATACATATATTATCTTATATTTGAAACATAAGAATTTTAATTAAATGTTTAAAATTTATAAATAGCTGAAAAAAAAATTTTCTACCGAATCTGGGACCTACGTGACTGCGCCATAGTTGTGACCTTGTGATCATACTTTTGAATTGTCCTCTTAATTTACAAGCAGCGCGTAACAGTAATTAATTCTTTAATTTTGTTTTATAATATCTTGATCTCGTATTGTTTAACGTATTTTATAAACAAGATGTGTACGAAAAACTGATTGATGATAAATATATCAATATAATTGTTAATTTTAATACCGCATAACTTTTCAGATTAGAATTTCGTCCGCGTGTCTATATACCTATGAAACATTAATATGTACATTCCAAAAATTTCTATACAAATGTAGTGTATAAATATAGCAAAATTTAGGATATTTTGTATCGAATTTTAGAATTCATCATTTTTACTATACTGAAATAAAAAATTTTGCACAACTACTTTGTCAAATATTATTAATAGATTATAGTAAAAATTAGTAGACCAATTTTTCTCCGTGATAGTATTTGGAAAATCGTGCACATTGTGTGGATGTTTAGGCGGAGAGTTACCGCAAACAGAACGAAGTAGTGAAAACTTGTTTTTGAAGTTCATTTTGTAAAATCAATCGCGTGTGTAAATTGTATTCGTGTAATGGTGGCCGGCTTACAAAGTAATCATCAGAGCTGGTCATATTGCGTTGGCTGAGACCGTCGTCTGTCTGTCTCCCTCTCTCCCTGTCTCTCTTGCTTACTCTACACTCTCCATTTGACGTATACAAAACTGTCGCATACAAAGCGAGGCGGCCACTAAATTACGTTATATCTACGGAAACGATTGACTTCATTCATGCTAACGCTTACGCGATTTTTTAATTATTCCCGTCCCGCGTGTATCTGTTCATTAGCTTATTACCCGAATACACCGCCACGTCTATATGTGTGCCCCTCGTCATTACTCTATATACACGAATTCCGTCCTTTTACTCGTTCGTCCCAAAGCGATTCTACCATTTTTTCTTTTGAAAAATAAATGATTGCGCTCGGATCTGCTCTTTTTTTTTATTTTAATGACGTGTGTTTTTTTGTGAGAAATATCGAGTATTTCATCAGTTCCGGGTAAACGGAATGTACAATAAATATTGACTATTGGTAAATAAATACCGAGTGTGCTCCCTATATGTTTGGCGTTTTTCGTTTTGATTTTAGTTCGTTCGAATTTTCATTAACTTGTCGCTGATGACGCCGGTGCGATGATTTTTCATTATTTTTTTTAATTGCTTGCGTAGAGAGAGAGAGAGAGAGAGAGAGAGAGAGAGAGAAGAAGAAGAAGACGTGACAGTTATTTTCCCATGAAAATTTGCTCTAAATTCGACTGCACCACGCAATTTACAATTTATCCTCCTGCAAAATTTACGGGGCCGCCTGTAATTTTACGCTACATATGCGCCAGAGGAATGTTTGAAATTGAATTTAAAAATTTTGAATTTCGCCAATCAATTTTCGAAGAATGTTGATTAAATTATTATATACTCGTGGTGGTAGCTATTAAATTTCCCTTATATAATTCCGCGCATTTTTGACAATAATGAAATATAAAATCCTTTTGTCCTCGTATTTTGCAACAATAAATCATAGCGAGGAAGACAGACAGAGAGAGAGAGAGAGAGAGAGAGAGAGAGAGAGAGAGAGAGAGAGAGAAGGATGATGTTTTTGCGAGGGAAAATTTTCGACTATCCGGACGGCAGTGCCGCATTTGTCGGAGGCATGGATTTTATGGAAATATTTTTGTATTGAAAGCCATTACTCTGAATTTCCACGTTGTTATTGATTTTATGCGTTGTCCATTATTCATAATGACGCGAGCCGGTGGGAAGGTGTGCAGCGCCGTGGCCGTCGAATTGAATATAAATCACCTAAGTCAAAATAAATATATGCGGCGACGCTGAAAAAGACATTAAAAATCGTAACGAAATATTTAGCTTATTCCCAGCGGCGACATCGCCGATGATAAAAATGTGCTTGAAAAGTGTGCGCGGAGAAAATCAACGTCATTCTCCGATACATAATACATATATACCTATATAGTTTTAGTATTATAATGCCAGAGAAATATTGATTGTGTTATGTTGAAGCGTGTTAATTATAAGCTAATTTCAGCTCCCGCGGTATTGATCGGCTGCGCGCGCGCGAATTTCATATTTCAAATATTATATCGAATTTTACGTAAGTATTTTTCGAATATTTATTGATTTAACGGGCGCAGCAGCAAAAGCAGCGGCGTACCCAGCGTTCGCGAGCATTAATATAGCGAAATAACGTTTGGCTAAAAACAAGAATGTATATTCCCGTGCATTAAGTGACCGTCCGAATAGATATTATTTCGCGTGCACACGAACCACGACGACGAATTAAAACACAAAACACCGGGGGAAAAAGTATTCGAAAATAATGACGCGTTCCTCTAAAAACAAAAAAAAAACAAAAAAGAAAGATTTTATTGCGGATTCATTCGTAATTTAATGTCGTACACGGCTTTACAGCCTGCACTGCGGAGCGATCGAGCCATCAATGTTGATTTATGCCCAATTTTCCAGAAAATGACTTTTTAAAAGTATATAGCCCCCGCACGGATTTACGATTGACAATTAGCTATAAAGGCGAATCGCATGCATGGCAGTGTGGAAAACTGAACTATGCAAAACGTACAGTGTTCGTTCATAATATATGCCCGATAAATAATAAATTAAACTATGTATTTGAATTTTCAATATATACTTAACGACGTTATCAAACTTTCATGCGAATATTATATATTTATAATGAAATTTATGGTAATCGTATTAGTTCATCAACTCTCGAATGAAAAAGTCTGATTTTTTTTTTTAAAGAATAAAAACTTTTTCAGGCCGAGGCGAATCTAAATACCAAATATTGCGAATCGGAATAGTCCTTTAAGACACCCGTCAAGCCACACTCCGTGCCTCCATTATTCCTTATTTACCGCTCCGCCTTGCATTTCCCATACAATTCGCTCACTCTCTCGGCCGATGTTCCCCGGGGGACAGTCGAAAAACTGAAATTTTATACGCGCCTCTTCCCCATCGCAAGTTTTTAAAGCTTCCATTACCGCCAAGGGGTTCGTCTCTCTCTCTCTCTCTCTCTCTCTCCCGTTGTACATCCACTTTGCAAATGGGAGTGTTTCTTTTCTTCGTGCTCCCTGCGATTATTTTTAAGACACGCACAGAGTTCGATGTGTAGCTCTTAGGGGGAAGCTCTTAGGAGGATTCCCATTAGAAGCATTGTTCCGTCATTCTTTTTTTTCTTCCTAAATGAATGATTAATAATCATTTTACATTAAAATCATATTTTACGGAATTATATATGCAAACATATATTTCAGGATTATCATTGGACATCAATGTAATAAGTAATGCAAACACATTATTCTTTGTCGATAATAAAAATAAGCATTGTACGAATGAATGAAATCGTTATTGAGCGAGTGATATATATATGCACGCAATGGGTCGGTGGGATGGTTATTAAAAATCTATAGATTATTTATCGGACCGAGCGAGTATGTATTTTAAGACGCGGTAGAATCGGAAATTTATTTTTTCAGAAGAAATGACCGCAGCTGACTAGTCGCTCTCTCCCTCGGCGCAACGGTTCTGGCAATTTGCCGACTGCACGCGGCGGCGCTCGTTTCTCTCTTTCCTTTTCTTCGCGTGCCACGACCGCTGTTGCTGCTGCCTCCGCCGCCGCCTTATTATATATACGTGGCTTTTCACTTATCGGGCGAAAAGAAACTGCGGAGTTGTATGTTTCCATTGTTGGTGCCTATTTTTCTTTTTCATTTATTTTTAAATCTTTCGGAAGCTTTGATGTTTAACCGAATTTCAGGATTTCGCTTCGCTAAGTATTATAATTATTCGAAACGCGGCGAAATGTGCAATAGAGTATGGTGTGCACTATAATTGTCCGTTATAACTAAGTTAAGTTTTTGCACGGCTATTAAGTTGGAAATAAAATGGAAGATAAGTGAACGAGTTTTGCTGGCTATGTATTATATACTTTCTCTCGTGGACTTGTTTGCGCTATTTAGGTTTGTCATAATAAGTTTTAACATATTCATTGAATTTCCGTGCGCGAATCCACTGGACGCTCGATATATATTATACTACTAGAACAATACATTAATAATAATTGATGTATCGGTGAATTTGAATTTGAATTTAGAATAAATTCTAAACTATAAGCTCCGATTATTCAATTATAATGATAAGCAATTGCGAATTATAGTATTGATCAAAAGAAAGAACTCACGCCTCGTTAATTTCTCATTAGTTTTCTTTTTACGGGCGTTCGAGTCGTCATCACCTGAAAAACTGTTATTTCAACGAAATTTCTATTTATATTTAGAGCGTGTGCTGTAGCATGCAAATGGAATTCCACTTAGCTAATATAAAATGAAGTTGACTCATCCAATCATATAAATACACGAGTGAAAGTTAGTATTATATTCATTTACTAAAACTATAAATCTTCTCTTTAAAGTTTTTTTTACAGTCGAATAATCATTACCTCTATTATATATCATCCTTTTGAATCAAGCATATTATTTTATATTAAAACATATTCAATTGACTTATTAAATTAAATAAATTTAAGTGGATGCATAAAACTATTTTTCATCGCGTGCATTATCACGTTCAAAAAAAAGGAAGCCTCGTACAACTCGCGTAGAGGCAAAGATCCCGCCAGAACCAGGCGCCTCTCGTATTTTTCCCCGCCGCCGCGCCGCAGCCGCACAACAGGGCCGCGTAACACGGTCTACGGCCGCAGCTCGTAGTCGGGGCTGCTGCAGGAGCGCACAGCGAAACGCCGGGGCGATATATAATTTACGGCGGCGGCGGCCGCTCTCTCTCTCTCTCTCTCTCTCTCTCTCTGTCTCTCTCTCGACAACAGTGTGACGCGCCACGGTAAATTAGACGCGAGAGACTCTCTCTCTCACACACGCACACACACATAACCGGAAATTTCGCGCGAGCGCAATGCATCTCTCTCTCTCTCTCTCTCTCTCCCTCTCTGGTCCTCTTCCTCGTGCACATCGACGCGCATCCCGCTTTTCCGGCTCTACTCTTCTCTCTATATATACGCCGTTGAACATACCCGATCACCCGTTGTTGCTGCGTACATATATATATATATATATATATAGTACCCGCGTTTGCAGTGCGGCGTGTGTACGCGCGGCCGCGGAGTTTCTAATTTTATATCGCGAGAGTGAGAGGGAGAGAGTTTTATATGCGCCGCGCCGCCCCAAGGCTGCCGCCGCGGGCCGTTCAAACAAATATTTTTGCGCGTGCCTATGCTAATACCCAGAGCCAAAAATGCAAGCCGACGAGCGCGATGGTTGCATAAGCCCAAGAAATAACCTTTGCGAGCCGGCCGACAATCGATGCGAGCTTCTTCTTCTTCTTCTGTTTATTCTAGTATGAGCTTCTTGCGAAGGAGCCGATCGACTGAGTTATGTGTATGTGTGTGTGTGTGTGGAAGGGGAGAGTCATCGATTAAGAATGTGCAGTTCTGGTTGAACCGGTCGAGGGTATATGTACGCGGAAAAAGTCCGATTTTTCGTCAAGAGTCTCTGACTTTTGCATGCGTATATAGTCCTGCTATTAGCTTCTTGTGATTTTGGCGAAAATGAGAGCTGCGATGCTATATACTTGCGTGTTTATTGCTCTGTTGTCGATAGTTATTGTTTTAGAGTATAGAACAGCTTCATCTTTATTGCATTTGGAATTTCTTTTGTTACAGTATCGCACGTTACAAATTTTTTCAGGATTTTTACCAGTCCATCGATACACGTTGTATATAATTCCGCGAATCGCTTATATTTTGCCAGGATATCCAGTGTAAATGTTTTACGTTGATTGATCAATCGAGCAAACCGTCACGAGCATATATTCGCCTGTCATCGGGTAAAAAACCAACCCATGCCTTTGATCGTAGACCTGTGTACCGCGCACGCATATCCGATTTTCGCGCTAGCACATATCCACCCAACAATACCTGATTTCCTGCAGGCCCTACAAAGTATTAGATTTCCCTTAAATAATATACAAATTACGATGCAGCGAGTACAGCTTTAAGGTGCAAACACACAGCAGCTACATTGTGCGTCACGGCTGCACCCCACATGTATATATATATATATTAAATAATCATCATTAGTTATTGACGTTCCCTGTCATATATATATATACATTACACGGGCGCGCAGGATAATATATTCATGACTTAATATAGGAAAGCCTAATGCAACAATCTATATTCAATGTATGTAAGTATTATATATAATACGGTTTCGATGCGAATATGTCGTTATCCACATCACTTTTATCCGCGCAAATTCTTCTTACGTTAGCGATTGCGCACACGGTTCGGCGGTTCCATTTGCCCAAAGAAGAACACAATGGGAAAATTAATTGTTCGAATTACAGAAATGTTTCATTAAAGCAGCAACAGCAGCAGCTACAGAACTATCGATTCGTTCGTACAAATTTATATCTCGGGCCGGCCCATATACTTAAAACAATGGGCGCGTACACACACACACACACACACCGCAGTCGCCGTATTAAATAATCACGCCTAACAACAATAACATCAACGGAGTAACAATATATATATATATATATAAAATACAATAATACAGGGGCTCCGCGCGTGCATAATGTATAGATAGACGCGAAGGGAAAATGAAAATCAAACAGCGCAGTGTTTCGTGTTCGTGCCTCGCCGCGGCCGGCAATGCAACGTACCTTATACGCGCGCCCGAAATCGGACAAAAAAGGCGCGCCCAGGGATAAGAAGGAGGAAAAAAAGTCCAATTAAACACCGCATCTCGATCAAATGTATTATGCATTTGCTCAAAGTGCACGTGCCGATCGCGTGCATTATACATGCACATACGTATATATATATATATATATATATATATAGTGCGTGCACACATAGCGC
This sequence comes from Megastigmus stigmatizans, assembly GCA_900490015.1. Taxonomy (NCBI): domain Eukaryota; kingdom Metazoa; phylum Arthropoda; class Insecta; order Hymenoptera; family Megastigmidae; genus Megastigmus; species Megastigmus stigmatizans. Next base: position 10,301 of record UELV01085214.1, on the reverse strand, counting down.
GAAATTAGCGTTATATATTTTGCGATGTATACTTTTTCTCTGTGTGTACGCGTACATGTGCGAGCAGCGAGAATAGAACGACTGTAGGGAATGATTGGTGCATCTGGTACATTTTTCGTGGGGAGGCTATCGAAAAGGCTGAGGGACAGATATATTCTTTTGCCAAATGCTCGGGTCGCGAGTACGGGGAGTCTCGAGCGTTCAAGGCTGAATTATTTCAAGTGGTCATCGATTTCTCGTCATCCCGCCAACTTTTAAAATCGTCGCAAACTTTCGAACTCAACCTTCCTTTTTTTTTCTTTCCTTCGTATAGGCTTCGATCCACCTGGAGTTTTTCGAGCTCGCGAATCAAATGTACGCAAACTGTGTTTTTCGGCTGTCCTCTTGCGAAGCGACGATATCTCGAATATTTTTTCTAGCGTATCTCTCAGAATGCTGCCAAATAAACGTCGCGACGTCTAGGGTCCTCGTATTGAATTATGCGCCGCGGCGTCTATAAAGATTTCACATTTAATGCAAAAATATATATTAATTTCGGGGGGGTCACGTGGCCGAGCGCGCGCGTGTATGTATGCAGACGAGGTAAGGCAAAATGTAATTTGGCACTAAAACATTGTCTCTATTAAAAAATACAGAAATAGCATGTGAGAGCTCGTGTTGATCGGCAGCGGCGACGGCGGCGCGCGTCAGGGGTACAGAGGCTGCCTGCGAGTTGTGCCGCACTTTCGATGCGCTTGGCAGAGACGCAACAATGACCCCTGCCTTAAACGTCGTATTATATTCCTATATTTATTCGAAATGTTTTTCTATCGAGTTGTGCTCTGGGGTCAATCATCATTTTGCTTGTACGTGGACGAAATCGACTGCTGATTAAGAATGCCGATTCTTTGATTGAAAATTTTCGCGCGTCTGTAAGGTCGATAAGTTTTTATAACTGCATTCCGATGACAATGTACTCGCTAGTCAAAAGAAACACGGCTCGCTTTGTTTTCTCGCTTCGGGCAGCATCAGCAGTCTTGTATTTTTAATCTCGGATTTCTTTGTGCCAAAGAAGCAGATGCAATTAACACTAAATCATTCTCATCGGACCACCTCGCTATTGCCTATTTCCTACACAGTCCACCAGTGTCCTCAGCGATGCACTGCGAGACCAAGAAAAACTATATATCCGAGTGCAGTTCTCTTCTCGGACGCCCGGTAAAAAAGATGGAAACAGTCGAGCGAGGAAGAGAGAGAGAGAGAGATAAAGAGGCTGCACAGCGCATCGGGCGATCACGATGGCAAAATCTAATTTTTCACAGATACTCGCTCTCTCTTGGCCTTAATTAAAACATTAAATTGATTGCGGCAAGTGGATGGCGCCTCGGTCCGTCGACGACGTCTTCTTCTCTTCTCTCTCTCTCTCTCACGAAGGCGAGCTAAAATAAATGAAAATGAAATCAATTATAAAACTGTTTGAGGAGCCTCCGAGGCACCTTCTCATTCTCTCTCTCACACTCTCTCTCTCTTTTTCTCCGCCTCGCTATATAAGCTCTCTTCCTTTCTCTCTCTCTCTCTCTCTCACACTCTCGATAGGTAGACACGAACGAACAAACGGACGCGCGAGCGAGCGAGCGACGGACGAGAGACGAACTGTGCTCGATCTTGAATTTTCTTAATTAAAAATCCACGGGCTTCGCTTTCAATTAAAAACCGACTAACCATTTCGCTCCCTTTTCTTCCGATGGGGCGGCGAGCGCGCGCGCGCGAAAGCGTTTGCTTTCCATTCTCTCTCTCTCTCGCTCTCAATGGCGCGCGCAAGAGGCCTCGACCTACGATTTCATTATCTCGATTCGGCGCTGCGAGACAGAGAAAGAGAGTGGAGCCACCATTTTTCTTTCCCCCGCGCATCCACAGCTCCAGAACAGCCTCACCCTCGCGACGCCTACCCCGAGTACACTCTGCGTGTATGCGTATTATACGATGCATTAGTATTCTTTGCTGGAGCAACAATTTCTTTCTTCTTTCTTTGCGAGTGTTTCTGACATATTGAAAACTTCTTTTATAATATTCATTGGAAATAAAAAGAAATACAAAAACGTATAATATATACAGTCATTATTGTAATAAATTTTTTTACGATTTTTTTCTCGCCTTTAAAGTAATAAAAGTCGCTGAAGTTGTTAAGTAGATTATTTTCATTGTGACATCGAAGCAAGTTTTAGTATCTCAACTTTACTTGGCGTGCTGATGAAGTTTTTAAACTGTTATATCTTCCGTTATATTAAAGTATTAAGCGAATTTTAACTTCTTTAAGTTCCATACATTGTATTTATTACTGGCAATAAGAATCTCTTTTACAGTATATAAATCCTGCGGAAAAAATAAATAACATTCATAATTAAATAGTAAAGTATGTCTGTGCGATTTTTCTTAAATTCAAAGATTCACTTTGTTTCCTAAGAATATAAATAAGAGAAAATACACTTGAAAGACTGTACTCAAAGCCAGAGGAAAAAGGTAACCAAGTGAAAAATTCCAATTTTAATCGCGCATTGAATCCATAAACAGTTAGTCGAGAGCGTGAAAATTCCGTCGTAAAGGCGAGTGCAAAAAGACGTATATACGCCCCATGATATTTAAGAGGACGCGCTCAGCCGCACGTCCAGTGAACACACAGACGTATCATCCACTTTTACGGCTATGGGCTTTCCGCGGAAGAAAGAAAGGAACAAAAAAAAACCGCGACGATCCTCCGTCTCTCGGACGCGAGCCATTGTGTTCATTGGAGCGCGATTCTATTTCGCGGGGGCCGTTATAAAACCTTACCCGCATATAAACCTGGCTAAGGCGGCGGCAAACCGCGAAGCTCGAGATATTCTTTTACTCGGCGAGCGGCCGATTTATTATGTCCTTAAATCTCGGCACGAGCTTCTTCTTCTTCTTCTTTCTCCTCCTTTTCTTTTGTCCTTCTCTCCCTCTCTCTCTCTCTCTCTCTCTCTCTTGGCCGCGCACTTTTACGAAACTTTCTTCTCCACGGGCCGCGGAAATTTCATTATAACCGTGCGCCGTCGCGACGACGACGACGGGGCGATAAGAGTGAGAGCTGCTGCGGCTACGACGGCGGCAACTTCTCGCACGTGAAATATTGCGGGCTTCAGAAATCTCGCTTTTCTTCCCTGCGCGAGTTCTTCTTCCTCCTCCTTCTTCTTCTTCTTGGGTTTTCAGGCCCTTGGCGCGAAGAGAGAGAGAGAGAGAGAGGCTTTTTCCACTGCTAATTGGCGAGCGAGCCAAGCGGAAGGAGACGAAAGCAAGGATTAGCAAGAGAGAGAAAGATAGAACGCGTATCTGCTGTAGCCGCGCGGCTGAAGGATTTTTCCGCGAGTTTCGGCTCCCAACGCGGACCGCGATATCTCTGCCTTTTTTTCTTACGACCGAGCTCCTTTTTGTCCGACTGCTTTAGCCAGATTATAAGAATCTGATTTTATTGCCAAAGTTTGCGTTTTTCCCTATTTTCTTTTTTTTTTCGTCTCCTTGATTCGAGAGACATTTCTTCCACGGCTCTGCATCGCAATGTCTGTATTCATTTCTCTCAGTGCTTTTTAAAATTTAATACGTATATTTATCGAATAGTATCTTTTTTATAAAAAAACTAAAGTAAATGATATGCATTAATTTCAGATTTATATATTATAAAATAATTCATGTTAGTCATCATGTTCAATATCATACAAAATATGATGGCATCAAAGATAAAATAAATAAGAAATGAAGTATGATATTAGATTGCATTAATTTTGGCATTATGAAACGATTTTCGAATTACTGTAATTAAATTCATTCAATAACCGTACAATCATTTGTAGCTTTTTCCCTCTCGGTTTAACAAGAAGTTGCGTTCTACGTTCGACTGCGATATTGAGCAATAGCGAAGCCATGTGACACATCGTGCTCGCGAGCATTATACACATTTGAAAATAATGCGTAAAGTCGACAAGCGGATGCAGTTTCGATTATTCAAATGTATATACGGAAATGCATTGTGCGGAGCTCGTGAGAACCAAAGAAACTTGCACCCATCGCATAACAACGACGACAAAAGAATACATATATCCGAACGAAACGAATACTCTGTGTCGCACGAAATATCAATGTGTGTCCCAATAACTCCTCCCCCCAAAACAAACCCAATCCCACAGTAAATCGAAAGTCCCGCGCAAGGTTGTCTTACGCAATCCTGTACGACAGCCGAAAAGAACACAAATACAAAACAAAAAAGAAAAGAGAATCAACGCTAACCGCAAGACGACACAATAGCGACTCATCGACGAGCACAGGAATTATAAAAGCCAAGGCCACGCGCGCATGCACAAAAGGTTGCGATTTTTCTCTCCCCGGCTACTTTAAGGACTCAGCTTGGGCTCGAGGTTTTAAAGGGCCTCGTTACGCGAAGCAGTCTGCGTAATCACGTATTTTTGTGTGCTTATATATACCTGGAGCGCCGCGAGGCTGTCGTTTCATGCCATATTGGCCGTCCAGAGAGAGAGAGAGAGAGAGAGAGAGAGAGAGAGAGAGAGAGAGAATAGCAGCGCCTCGTTTATGTACACGCAAGAGACGCGCGGCGGCCGCATGCGAGTCGGCAATTAGCTTGTTAAAAAACGAAAAGGGGGAGAGAAGAGGAGACGCGCGGCGCGGTGCTTTTATGCGATGGACCTATGCATGTGCCCGAGACTCCTCTAGATGCTGCCCCGAGCTTTTCTCCGACGACGTGTCACGGGATTTTTATCGCTTCCCATGCAGTTTGTTTCTTTCATCGTTTGCCGTTTGACTCGTGTTTGATCGTTGACTGGAGGCTTCGAGCTATTTTTCCTCTTTCGTTGTATGTTTATTCTGCCGTCGACTGGATATTTTGCATTGTTATTTAATGTTTGAAATAACTTTCGGTGTAAATAATACACTATTTACAAGTGAATAAAAAATAGGATAAATAGATATTCATGTATCTGAAATTATGAAACATTGAAACAGTATGAATGACTAATATGCTCAAAATAGTTATTTTATTTAAAACTTTCGGTACTTCTTATATTTGTTATACTCGAAAAATCCATATTAAAAAATTCAATAATATTCTTATAATTCTCCCGATTCGCTGTAATTAATCACTCAAATTAAATTTCGAGCATTTAATTTGGTAAAGCTGGCAATCCTTTCCACGCAAAAGAAAACACACGAGAGTAAATCGTGTGCAGCGATATACATTTTTACAAGCGCGCTTATCGGATAAACTCCGGGGTGGCGGGAGGGGCGGTCGAAAATTCGTTTCGGCATCATAACTTGGCGAAAGTTGGAATTTTAACGCAATACGCGCACACACATACACACAGATGTTTTTATCCTGGACGTTTAAAAATGATTTAAAAACGCCTCTTCCATCCCCGGCCGCGGTAAAATCTCAAACGAACGCGCGCGGATCTCGTAGTTTTCAATTTCACAAAGCAAACGCGCGTATATATATTATAAGCTTTACGCGCGTGAGCCCGAATTATAAAGCACACATTCTCGCTAAAATTTCGCAAAGGACGGCATCGTCATCGAAAAAATAAAAAAAAAAGTAAAAATATATTATAAAAAGCCAAAAAAAAAAAAAGAAAAAAGAAAAAGTGTGAAAGTAAATAGACGAAACATAGTAGAAGCTATCTTTAATAAATTATCGGGGGAGGCGAGTATACGCGCAGGGCAACGAGCAGCGGAGCGCTTGATCGTCGTAGGTCATGGCACCTAAATTCGCTGCGTGCGCACACACACACACACACACACACACACACACACACACAAGCACACAGGCAAACACAGCGAAAGCGTTGCGTGTGAGCGTATAAGCGTGGTGCGAGGTATACAGGGTATATATATGCACGCGGGGGCAGTGTGCTTTAACGCAGCAGCAGCAGCAGCAGCAGCAGCAGCAGCTTTCCCGCGAGCCAGTAGCCTCGACACCGCAACCGAAGTATCGATTGCCCGAGCGTGTGCGCCCACTTTGTGCAAGGGAGAGAGAGAGAGAGAGAGAGAGAGAGAGAGAGAGTGTGTGCAGTGTGGCCACCCCCGAGTACGCACTCGCATCGCCAGGCGCGCGCAGCAAGAAAATAACGCGAAACTTCGTTTCGATTAAGCGAACTTTTCTTTCATAAATGCCTGGCACCTGGCTATTGTAATCGAATGAAAACAATCGAGTGTATCAAGAGAGAGAGAGAGAGAGAGAGAGAGTTTTTAGGCGTGGCTGCAGGAGGGAAGGTATTTTTTTGGGGGAGGGTAGATGCGCAGGGAGATGCATTTTGTCGGAGGACGGAAATTTGACGATGATGTGGGGAGCTGCGCTCCGAGGACCGATTGCGGGAAAAGCTCCGTGGAGTGGACGCGCGCGACCCTTTCTCTTATACTCTCTGATCCTGCTGCTACTGCTATGCTTCTCGGTGCTCGACACTCTGCTGCTTGAGCAACGTGCTCTTTGCGCTTTAGTCCTGAATTGTTGTAAAACGCATTTTAATAGTTGATTTTAACTTAGTATACGTCCTAGGCTCTCTGATCTTTCAGTTTATAATAATCCTTGTTGTGTCAATCTTCATTCATTGAGGCTCTATAATGATGAAACCAAAAAAATCTTTTACAATATATGAAAAGCTTATTTCTGGCAAAAGAGGGTCGCATAATATCAATAAATCGCAAAAAAAAAGTTAAAATCATACGTAAATAATTGTAAATAGTTTATAGGATATTTCTGAACGTCACTTATCCCCGCAGATTTAGAAAATAAGCTGTGCGTATATTCCCACCTCCTGCGGGCAATCATCCAATCTAATTTTTCCCGTCTCCCATGCAAAGCACATCCCATAAAACAAGCTCCGGCAAAACTGCGGCGAAGAGGAAAGAAGAAAAAGGTCCGTGGCGAGGAGTAAAAGGCAGGAGGGGAAAGGGAGGGGAGACAGCCTAGCCGTAGAGAGAACAAGACGGGGCATCGCGCGGAGAGAGAAGGAATGGAAAAAGAAAAGCCCGCTGCAGAAACGACTACTTTCCACTGCGCGGCCTCCTACGCGCCGATATATATATATGTATGTCTATATATATATATATATACATACGCGAGTATAGCCGAGCGATATAGATCTGCACCTACGTAAAACTAACGGCGCGTCTTGTTCTCTCTCCGAGCCGAGCCGAGGCTCTTGCTACCATCGAGAGACAGAGAGATAGAGAGATAGAGAGAGACAGAAAGAGAGAGAGAGAGGAAAGCGAGGGATTACTTTCTCATTTAGATTTTATCGTCCGGCACTCGCCGCCGCGTCTCTTTTAAATTTCCTCATAGTCCTTTTCTTTCTCGCGCGTCCCATAAAGCGCATAAGCTCGTCCTTCTCTCTCGCTCTCTCTTTCTCTTTCTCGCGGCTCTTCGGTAGCGTGGCCATTTTAAACTGCGAATAAAGGAACGTCCTTTGTTTTTACTAATTACCCTCTCCTGTCGCTGCTGCTGCTGCTTGCTACTAGTGCCTGGACCCTTTGGACCTCGCGGCGCTAACCTTTTCTCCGGTGATCATTAGGCGACTAGCCAAGAGGATGTCCTCAGCTCCCCTCTCTCTCTCTCTCTCTCTCTCTCTCTCTCTCTCTCTCTCTGACTGCCTTTTTCTATCCGTCTATATACAGCGGCGAGTGGAGAAAAGACGCGGGTCCGAGGAGTGTTCGAGTCGAGAGGACGCGCAGAAAAGGATCCTCGAGAGTCGTTCAAACTGTCTTCCTCTGCCCATCTCTCTCTATCTCTCTCTAACACCTTTTTCCTCATTCTTTTTTTTTTGCTGCCGATTTCGAGTGCCTCGCCGAACTCTGATTAATCTACGTTCGTAACGAATTTTTACCTTACGATATTGCTTGTTAAATTTTGAATATAAATTAATGATAACCAACAAAATCCAATTGATGTGAAGCTTAATCCTGCCAAACATTCGATCTAAATATCACCGAAAAAGACGAAGGACCAGAACAGAAATGACGCGGTAATAAAGCAGGGCATAATATAAATGCGACTAGAAGAGGAATCGTCGTGCAGTCAACACGCACGACGCGACGCAAAATTTCGCGAAGACCTCGACGCTTCCCATTCTATATATCTCTCCGTTTTTGTCCGTGTCCGCTACTACTATACTAGGGCACACACAAGCTGGCCCGTTACACACACACACACACACACACACATATGTATCTCCTCTCTCCTCTCTTTCTGCCTGCACTACAACCTCACACGGGCAGACATTACGCGCGCGCCTCGCAATTTGCATGAATAGGAGGCAGAAGCGTCGCGCGCTCGCTCATAGTAGCAGCGGCAGCTGCGGCTAGGCAAAAAATCAGGGACGATTGGTCAACCGTGCGCGCCTCGACTCTCCTCATTGTTGCTATTATAGAGCACGCATGTGGCCTGTGGCCTATACCGACGCCAGCTCTTGCCCTCTCGTCGTCCCCTTTCGAAAGAGAGAGAGAGAGAGAGAGAGAGAGAGAGAGAGAGAGAGAGAAGCTCGCGATGCTTATTTATGCCGTGTACGATTATATACATATATGTATATGTACTGGCTGCGTGTGTTTTCGGCTCGGGGAAAAATGAAACGCTGCTGAACTTTTTCGACTTTTGGCTCGATACCAAAATATCAATTGGTTTGAAATATTATTATTGCTGAGTTAGTTCTCATCATAGGTAACAATTTCTTTTTGGAGCAAAAGGGTAAAGGCTTGCTCCTCGTTAATGCGTCATTATCATTTGCAGCGTCTAACAAAAACAATGCGTATAGCTTCACCAGAATGTCACTAATCCTAAATATTTATGTGTGATGAATGGCTGGTTTACGGGTCGATACACCCAGTAGAAAAAGGTAAATCTACAATTGATCGAGGCGCACAAAGGGATTAGAAAAAACAAAATCGAAGGACACGCGCGCTCTCCCGCCTAATTGCTTCCTATTTCAAAGCCCAACTAAGCAAAACTCCAGACAGACAAAATATCTAAATCACATTCGTCATGCTTTTTGAAATCTTTCTAAAGCTGCCGGAAATAAAAGAAAGCAAAAACAAACCCACATTCGGACAAAACTAACTGTCATAAAAATAAAGAAGAAGAAGAATCCTATTGGCAAAGGCTTTGAGCGAAAGCTGAAAGAGCGACAACGGCTGCGGGGGCCTATAGGCACAGTGTATTATAAGCGTAATATCCTCGGCTGCACCACACGACGACGCGACGCGCGGCCAAAACTAGTTCAGCGGAGCAGAAAGTTTTCGCTGTCTGGGTCCGGGCCGGCCGAAAATAGCTATATATGCAGATCGTATATTCTTTCAAGTTCGCTATTTTCGTTTAATGAGAGCCTTATGAGCCGTGGGGACACAAAGGTTTTTACGCCCTTTAATCTCTCTCTCTTGTCTAGGAACACTAGGCGACCACAGAGACGACTCCTCTTCCCATTATCACCTCTCCCCTTCGCTCGCGCGTATGTGTATTCGTGTATAACATATTCAGTGTATATACGCTTGGTTCTAGGCTTGTTGCTATACGTGCACTATTGTTTACGTGGCCCAGACAGAAGTAAAAACTCGAGGGGGTGAACGCGCGCCAAAGCGAGAAGCGACGGAAGATCTGTGCGCATGCGATGGCCGATGAGATTTTCTTTCAAATCACGACTTTTTGGGGGTGATCCTGCGAAGCACTGATCATGCGAATAACGAATGAAGTATTGGATTTTAAATAAATTGTGTAAAATACGAAACCGTTAATAAACAGAAATTCGAAATCGTGAAACAGTATAATGTTTCCCATTACCCAACTCGACCAAAACTGCACGAAACAGCTAAATCAACCCCGATTCAAAGATTCTTACATTCGAAGCGAGGAGGCAAAAAAAAAATCAAGTTCATAGGACGGAGACAGCTCAGCCTATATCCACTTGTGACGCTTGGTGTCTGCACACACGCACACAAAGCCATAAGAGAGCCTCGAGTCAAGATCCAAAAAGCCAGCACGCGGTCTGTGCAGCTCTCTCGCTCTCTCTCTCTCTCTCTCTCTCTCTTTATCTCTCTATCGCTCTCTCGCTCGGCGTGCAACTACGCGCACATGGTCCGGGGTCCTAACCAACAGCTGGATCATCATCCACGCGGTCGGAGCGCGCGTACAACTACACACACACACACACGCACACACATACATACATAGACGGGGAGACAAGCGCGTGTATCAGCCTCCGCTCTGCTGCTGCTGCTGCCACCAGTGCACGACTCCACTGTATGTATATATATATATA
>UELV01085210.1:0-11011 GCA_900490015.1 Megastigmus stigmatizans | reverse complement strand
ATGTAAAAGGAGATGAACGTGGAATAGCCGTTGACCTAAATATCGGCTTACTCCGAAAATTCAAAGAATCTGCTTTTCGTTTTAAAGGAAATGATAAAAAAGAAAAATAATGTAACTCTGCGTTATCGTGTTTCATTAAATGGGAATTATGGTGGACGAGGGAAAATTGCAGGAAATGATTGAAGTCGATGGATTATACTTCGAGGATCGCTGAAGTATACATTCCCTTCGCTTTTTGTGAAACTTCCAAGTCTTTCGCTCAACTCGAACTATTTTTCTTTTGAAATCGCTGATGAATTCCTGGTTGATTATTCCGCCATTAAAGGAGCAGCATAAGAAAGGATTACTACTTTGTCAACTTTTTGAGACGGCATTTTACTACTTATATCAAAAGACTCCTAAATGAATGCTTATGATGAATAACTTCATTATAATGGCATTCATAAACCATCGTATTAGGAATGAAGCTATACGAGATTTTTAAGAACGTTCACGTAGTGTTGTAAGATTCAAAACGTGCAGTCCTAATTAAATTCTATTTTTCCATAGAAAAAAACCTCTCGAATGTCTCACCGAAATTTCTTTTCAATCAAACCACATTCACTCCCACAAATTCCCTCGAAAAGATGCTCCTCCCTCAAACATCGAAAATTCAAAACTGTATACTTAATAAATTTCCAGCTTCTCTCTCTCTCTCTCTCTCTCTCGCCGCGGTAAAACTATTTTCCCCGCCGTAACAAAAGCCCACCACTCCACACAGGCTCACAAAAGCCTCGACTCTCTCTGTCTCCTAATCGTCACTAATTCACGCTTAAAAGAACCCCGGCGAGCTTCGAGCGCGCGGTGCACGATTTCGCTCTCTATCCGCGTCACATCGAGAGTTCACTGAAATAGGTGCGGGGGAGGAGAAGGAAAGACAGCCGAGGTAAGAAAAAAAGGCAGCGGCAACAGCAGCAGCAGCAAGAGGAATCCGTTAAACGTCGAAGGCTGCACGACCCGCGCTACATTATAGAATAGTTTCTCAAGCCCGTGTGGCTCCTAGAGAATATATATCCTTCTCTCGCTCATGCACACGTGTGTGTGTGTGTGTGTGTGTGTGTGTGTGTATAGGAGGCTGCTTCACCTCCTCCGCTTCTTCCTTTTTTTTCGGCTCGGAGAAGCACAGCACACATACGGTGCGCCGCGCACGCCTCCCTGCAGCGGCCGCGATGCCTGCGCCTGGCCTCTTCCTCTCCTCCTTGGAATCATTATTTTTCTATGGACCTCGGAGCATGAAATCGGCCAAGTCAACCTTGTGGTCTCGCGAGAGGTAGAGTAGAGAAGAGACAGAGGGAGAGAAAAAAAAAGAGAGAGAGAGAGAAGACAGCAAGCTAGGAGAAAAAAGACCTACTAAATGATAGAGAGCGAGAGAGTGCGAGAGAGGAAAGGGAGGCGCGCGCGCGGCTTTCTCGAAGAGGAAGGTAAAAAAAAAGTTGTGGAAGAGACGAACAGAGGAAGATAGCATAAAGTATCATAAGGAATGGCGTATATTACGAGGATGGGAGAGAGAGAGAGAGAGAATTGCCGTATGGCCTGCTATATAAATGCGGCGGTAGGGAAACTCGTAAAAACATGATTGCCGCTCGGGCCTGGACCCCCGACTATACATCAATTAAGACGGCATTCTAATCTCTCTCTGCTCTTCTCTCGTCTCTCGTTCGCCAGCAGTCGAAGAGCGCTGAGACGACGAAAATAGTACATATAGTCCTGGCGATGGCGAGTCTCTCTCCTCTCTCTCTCTCTCCCTCTTACGCTTAAACGTTTACCGCTCTGCAGACCGCGACTGTTTCTTGTCTCGCTCGCGTGCGTTCAGTTGAAAAGACTATACGCGATTCCAAAGCTCCCCCCGCGTACTGAGCGGAAAAATGCCGAGCCGACTGTCTTCAAAGCTCTTTTCTCGGTATCGCTCGAGACCGCGAGAGAGAAAGAGAGAGGCAGAGAGAGAAGGAAAGTGCACGGCTATATACTACTCTACTAGCGCTGCAGTGCGCGGGTAGGAGGACGATTAGATTGCGCTAATGGCGAACGATATCCTTATCGCAGACCTGGAATCCCTCCTCCCTCCCTCTCTCTCTCTCTCCCTCTCTCTCTATCTCCCTCTCTCTCTGCAATATGTCCCGCTCACGGACTTTCCGCCTCCCTTCCCTGTCTCCGCACTCTCCGACGCATCCCGTTTGTCTCTGTCCTGCTTCTTCTCCTTCTTGCGACTGCTCTTTCTTCCTGCCGTGACCACCGCTGAGTAGACGTCTCTCTCTCTCTTTCTCTCTTCCTCTTTCTCTGGTATCCCTAGCTCGTTACTTTTTGCCGATGAGAGAGAGGGAGACTAAGTTCTCCTGACGAGGCAGCAGCAGCAGCAGAACCACCGGTCGGCAGCTTCTCTCTGATTCTGCTGCTCCTATCGGAAGGATGAGATCCATGCATTTCGGTTCGACTGAGAATGCTTTTAGCTTATGGGAGGATGAATGAGATGTTCCATCTTGGGAGTTCGGTTTTCGAAAATGCCTTATTGCCGAAAAGTATAGGGATGCGTGTTTTTGAAATGGAATATACATGCGTCTGGTTTTTTTTATAGTGGATGGGTTTTAAAATGCTGGGTTTTCGAAGGATTTTAGGAGCAATCTTGCGAAGATTCGTAAATTATGTGAAGGATTCTGTGAAAAATCTGTTTTGATGAGACCTTTTAATCTCATTCCTCGAAATATTAGTTTTCGTGGATTTGTACAATTAGCGTGTCCTTGTAGATGTGGTGACGTATAATTACCTGTTATTTTCAAGCTCTTCAATGTAATTTTTGCTATAGTATTGCAAATATTTTAAAATTAACCAACTTATTACAAAATTTACTGCTTAATTTAACTTACACGTAAGATACCATGGTTAATAGAAAATAGTAAACAAACAAAAGATTGCGTAGATAATAAATTTTTACTACAGTACAGAAAAGAATAGCTCACAAAAGCCTCGTGTGTGCGTAAGAATAGGCAAAGCTACTCAGATCACACAAAAGATTATTGCGGACAGAGTAATTGGGATTAGAAAAGAAAGCCGCTATCCGCAAATGCGTTTTTTTTTGTTTGCAGAAAAAGCTTGTAACATTTAACGTCGCAGATAAACTTAGCGCAGAAAAGCAGTGCGCGGAGGTTCGTTTCGCTTTTGTCGTTTCACTGCGTATATAAGGTACTATCTGGGCCGTCTTGATTACTCTCTAGGCCGTTTGACTTGTCCAGGAATAGCTTCATTTAGCCGAAAAGAGCATTCCATTTAGATCGAGTCGCCGAACAGTTTTACTGATCGGCTACTAAAGATAGCGGAAAAACTCGTCCCGGCAGGAAATGGGTTACCGCGCTCCTCCTTTTCCCCTCCCCATCACCCGCGCGGAAATTAAACGCAAGCGCAGAATTATCAGCGCCAAATTGCTAAAGTATTTATCATATATCTCATTGAATAAAACCAACTTACGCGCAGAGTAAACAAACCTATATAGCGGGTAATCTTATTGTGAGTGATAATTTTTCATTTGACGTTCGTTACTCAATATTCGTCCCCCTTTGACTTCTGCAAGCGTGTGAACGCGAGCATCTTTCTGTTACACGATAAGCACATCGTACGCAAAAAATGGATGTTCAACCGAGTGTCGTAGCGTCTAGCTCGCGACACATGGAGCAAACCACTTCGTCATCGGATGTGACACACTTTCCGCCGATAGATGATCTTTCATTCTCTCATGTGGTAAGTGAATATCCGAAGGGGTCGAGTGCACGCGTGTGTGCGTTGTCCGATAAATAAGAAGGCTGGTTGTACGAGGCAAAAGGGAATCGCGATCCGATGGAAAAGATCATCTTCGACGAAGGACAATTCGGTTTCCATGACAGGCTACTTTTGTCCACCGAGTACATGAAAAAAGCTCGTGTCGACACGAGAGAAAACAATTTTTTTCTTCCCTCGGCAGAGAGGAGCTCGTCCTGCACGAGAAACAAAATTAATGGGTGGCCAAGGGGAAATTTATTGTGATAACGGTGCGGCATCGCGTTAACGATAAAATAACGTAATATATGACTGACAAATTAAGAGTTAAAATAAATGAAACGCACAAATCTCCCGAGTTGCGATCTCTGCTCTGCACCCGCGAGCAAAGACATAAAAATTCGTGCGGACGCTCTTGACGTTTAACTTATAAGACGAAAATTTCGCGTACGATGCGGAAGGTAAAAAGTGCGGTATCGAAGGTATAAAAATGTTTTCCTTTTTCGTTCATCTCTCGTCGGACTGCGTGCAATCATTTACGCGCGGAAATCGTTGAGAGACCGAATAAATTAGTTATAAAGCTGCTCGACTTTTTTTCTCTCGCGCCGCGTGTACACGTTAAATGTTTACTACATGTACACGAACATTTACATAACTTTTTCCTCAATCCGGTGCGCACATAGTACATTTTATTCGGGCTACAAGAACATAAATATTGTAGGATGCTGTAAATACGGAATGTGTATAATGTATGGCTTGGTTACGATAAATCTATACCAACGTTTAAACGACTGCATACGAATTGGCCGAAACATTCAGCAGTTAATCCATGCTGCACGAATAATCTAGTATAGTCCCTATCGAGCCAAGCTATACATTTGCTTATTTCAATTTCGACCAAGAAAAATATTAAAAATTTCTTCATACCGCTGCACATACCTAAGTATAAAAAGGCTGATTCATAAAAAAAAATGACCACATATTCGTTAAGGTGGAAAAGCCACAAAGTTGATTAACGGTATGTACAAAAGTCAAAAGGCAGGCTGTTTCTTTTTTGTTTTAAAAGCCACAATAATTTCAATTCATCCGTCTCGTCGCGCTGCATAACGATAATTTACTCTCGTGTCATCCGAATGCGCGCGCCTCTCAAATGTACATACAATCGGCCCCGAAAAAGGAAGTTTTGTTTATTTCTGTCATTACAAGAACATTACTTTTTCCCACTTGATCACCGCCATAAATAACAATAACATTATCAAAGAGTCATCATCCTCTCATACACTCTCTCGGACTCGAGAGCTCCGGACCGATTTTTCTCTCCGTCGCCGACTGCACTTTCGAACTGTGTTCCATGCATCGCGCGCCTCTCCCGGGACATTTCGAGCGACCCGCTCGCGTGCACTCCACGCACACCAACACCAACACACACGCACACACACGCGCCGATACGCGCAGACACGCATTTAAAGTTGTGAAGCGAGGTTATAGGATATCTATACGCTTTTAAACTACCTGAGCCGAGTGCCGTGGCGACTCGTTAAATTTACTCTCTCTCTCTCTCTCTCTCTCTCGCAAGCGCTCTCCCAAAGACAGAGACAGAGAGAGAGAGAACGAGAGAGAGAGAGAGAGAAAGATAAGCCCCTCCGGGCTCTTATACTACACGTATACGTGCAGTGTGTCTGGGATATGCGCCGCCGTGGACGTCTGCCTATGCGCGCCAGAAGATGATAGTACTTTTCTTCGGCGACGTAGTCGTCGTCGTCGTCGGAGCCTCTTTCTCTCTCTCTCTCTCTCCTTTACGATTATGCTGGAATCGCTTGGAATTCCCGAGGTTCGATGGAAGAAGAGAAGAATAAGAGGAGGACGGCTCTGCGCGGCAGTGTGAGAAAAAAGAAGCGAGCAGCCGCTGCGCGATAAGGGAGAAAGAGGGAGAGGGAGAGAGAGTGCCGAGGGGGAAAAAACGAGAAGCTTCTTCTCGTAATCAGTTCTTTTTCTCTGTATGCCCTTTTTCTTCTGTCCTCTATACCACATATGTGTGTGTTGTGTCCATCGCTCGTCGCGCATCGAGATTGACTGTTTATGTAGGACACTTTTGTAAGAGCTGCCTCTCATTTTAGTGCGGCCTCAGAGATACGCGCTGAGCCTGTGCGGAGCGCTCGGTGATTAATCGATCTGATATATTGCTCGGGTTGAGGGGCCTTTTAGGCGGTTTAGAGATATGATATATGAGATTCATCGCTTCTTTCCCGCGCGGACTCGCGTCTCTTTTTTCCTTTCTTTCCTTCTTCTTTTCGTTTTATGGTTTGCTGCCTACCAAAGAAAGGAAAAAAGAGACGATTTATATACACACATATATATATATATATATATGTGTGTATATAAATCGTAATGCATTATCAAAGTGGAACTGCTGATATTCAATTATAAAAGTGTTGAGCGCGCGCTTGATTTATTCGCTAAACGCGTAATCGTTTTAGACTTATCAGTTGTCAACGCGTGTTAATGTTTTTTCGTTCCTTTTCGTTCTCGTCTGGATATGTAGTGGTGGTTATTTTTTGCTCCGACCGCTGGTTGCGTGTGTTTTCCATTGGTTTCCTGGTGGTTTTTACTCGGTTATTGAATTTGTTGCCTTCGTAATCAAATCGAATGAGTGTATTCTTAATGCATGTAGATTATTAAATGCTAATTGGACATTGAAATATTTACGTACTTTAAATGACTTGGAGTAATTGCAGAAAGTCGGATGGTCTTATCGCTGAGGATTTTAAATTTGTTTGCGAAATATCTTACGTAAAATATTACAAAAAAAAATGTGTTTTATATTGCTTTTCGAGTGTTTGAAGAAAATAAAGTATCATTAATGCATAAGATATGCGCAATATCGACAAAGTAAATGAGTTTGTAAGAAAAAATGTTTAATCTGTGGATACAGAATGAATTTAATGAAAATTCTGTTAAGTGATAAAGTATTTATTGAAGAAAAAACCGATTGCCAATATAAAATTAATTATCTCGAATTATTTTCTGTTTGATACAGAAAATGCGATCAACTAAACCGTACTTTAATATTGTATCTACGCCACTTTGCAGTAAATGTGAAAGTGCAATCTGTTGCTGTAATTCTGGAAAATAAGCATTCAATATAATTGTATTAATATTTAATTTTTTTATAAGTATTTTAAAACGAAATTAGTACTGGCATAAAGCATATAATATAGATGTAAGAACTAAATATTTGCATTAAAACAGTCGTTATCAAATTAACACGTGGTTATAGTGGATCGACACTCATAACTATAATTCATTAGATTAAATAAAATTTAAAAAATGATAATTGATTTAAAGCAAGAAATAATTTATTTACATGCCTCACATTGTTTGATTTAATTCGAGTAATATTTCAATCGGATTACAATACTTGCTTACGCTTAACTTGTTTACGAGTGATATCTTAATTATTAGCTTTGACAGTATATTCAATACACTTTGAATTACAATAAATCAACGGACTATTAACAATTTACTCATTATTGTTACACAATTAAATAGGAATTTTGGTATTTAAAGTATAGCAATCTTTCGAATAAGCATTCGATCGCAGCATTACAAATCCTTCGCATTAAAAGATTTCGAACTAATGCTCTCGCCAGAATACATTATGTTGCACAGCCGCGAAAGAATTACAAAACGCGTTGAACAATTTAAATTACGCAATGCGAACCCCACGGGCGATCCACATAGTCAATAATGATAAATCGCCGCGAAATAAACGCTCTTTAATCTCGCGAAACTGATCGGTATTAATGTACACACAATACAATAAACAACATCCATAACATCATCCTTTAAGCCCATCAGCCAAATAAAAAATCCATCCCGTTCAATTTCCAAGCGGCGCAAAAAGTCCGATTCACACCCGATGAATAATTTCCGCATTGCTCACAATACCTTCATAAATCCACGAAACAACATATGTATATACACACAGGTTAAACTGCAGCAGCAGCAGCAGCAGCAGCAGCAGCAACAGCAGCTCTGCTCACACCCTCGCTTTCTAAGTTTCACGCGGCCGCCAACACAATGGCAATAGCCTCTATTTATAAAACCCCGCGCGCCGATACAAAGTAATCGCTTATATATCATTACCCCGCGTCTTTCTCGGTAACCGCCTATCAATCATTGGCACTTGGTCAAGTCAACGCGCGCGCAACGAAAGATGTCGGCGTATAAAAAAAAAGGGAAGAATTATCGACGAGCAGCAGTGGCAGCAGCAGCAGCAGCAGCGGAGCTTTCTACGAAATATCCGATAATACGTTGGTGCGCAGGCAGAAACCCGTATAGCAATGTGTATATAAGTAATGGCGCGCATATTCGCGACACCCGGCTTCAAATATACTGCAAGTAAATCTATACCTATATACAGTCAACAATAGCCGTAGCAGCCAATCGTGGCGCGTGTCACTCAAAAAGTCAGCACTTTTCTCGCTTCTCGCGGACTGCAGGTCTTCCGGACTCGCGCGCGCAACTTACGCACGATATACTTTATTATACGGGGAAAATGAAGGCATCCATTTCATTGATTAGACAAAGCTCGTCCGCCCTTGTAAACATTCTTCACGGACTTGTGTGAGCGCTTAGAAAACTCTCTCTTCTCTTTCTCGTAATAATTCGCGCGCTCTGCGGGCCCCAGGACGAAGGCATTACAATTAGCTACAGTTATCTCCGCGAGTAAGAGAGAGAGAGAGAGAGAGAGAGAGAGAGAGAGAGAGAGAGAGAGAGTATGAGAAGAGCCCATCCCCGCGTGATAAATCAGCGCAGAGCGAGAGAGTGAGCGCATTACCGGAGCACAATGCTCATAATTCTCGCCCACTACAATGGGCACCGGACCGAAGGAGAAGAAAAGACTCGTTCGCGATTCTCTACTCTCTCTCTCCCTCTCTCTCTCTCACTTCTGCGTCGCACAGGAACCTCCCTCCACCTCTTTCCTATCCTTTTTCGTATATTACAGAGTCTTCGCGATTCTCGTCTTTCTACATTTTTTCGACTCTCTCTCTCTCTCTCTCTCTCGTTCCTTCCATCGCAGTCGCTCTTTTTCACCTCGTCACGAACAAGTTGGAGAAAGAGGGAGAGAGCGAGATAGAGAGGCAACCCACGAAGAAGGGGAGCCGCAATTGTACGTGAAGAAATGAACAAAGTCAGAAATCCCCCATTGACTAACTTCCGCGGTGTGTTTCCCGGTCGAGTTTTGCTCGAATGCCAACAGCTTTATATATACCTATATACATGTCCATTCGCACAAACACAGCTTGGAGTCTCTCGGTCAAGTCGAGTGGCTTCCTTTCTTCATTGAAAATCTTATTTGTAGAGGAATTCGCTCGCTTTTTACCACCTTTCATTCACTAATCCGGGCGTGTGCTGGAGGTTAGGGACTTTATGCCATAAAGCCCGGCGCTGCACAGCAGCTCGGCGACTTTTAAGTCGGGGCCTTTTAAACAGACTCGAGTAGCAGGAACAGCCTCAACAGCAGTCTACGGAGTTATATAGAGCTTGACTCGACCGACACTGGAGAAAGAGAGAGAGAGAGAGAGAGAGAGAGAGAGAGAGAGAGAGAGAGAGATCGAGTCGAAGTCGAAACAAAAAGGCACACATACAGTGAGCACCTCTTTTTACCTTTATCTAGGCGGCCCATTTACTAATGAAATGCCCGTTAAGTCTTGAGAGGAGAGCGAGTACAGTATACGTGTGGTGTATATACCCGTTTGTTCTCCGTTGCAGACCGAAACCTTAGATTAGGTTAACGAAGGAAGCGGTGGCTCTTTGACTCTTGTTCAGAGCTTGTGAAAAATCACTTTGATGGGATTCTTTCTTTAAATCGAGCGTTTTATCAGCCTGCTTGGATGATGCTGGAACCACGAGTGAATGCTTTTAGCTCGTGAATTAGAAGTTAATGGAAATAATTCTTAATACATTTTAGATACATTGGCTTTATTCGTTATGAGAAAAATGCGAGTAATGTAAGCTTCTTACTATAGATACAATTATTATACAGTCCCACATCAGATTGTATATACAATAATAAAAAAAATTATTATCTTTTAATTAATTGCACTATTTATATTTATGTGCAATGACATTTATTGATATTCAAACATTGTGTTGTAGTTAAGAAATAGAATTTTATAATATAAAGTATAGAAAAAATATAATAATTTCCATTAAATATTACAAAATACATAGCTATATTAAATTGTCTACATAATATATATTGAACAGATGAATAAATTCTACTTGCACTGAACTTTCAATATTTCAAGCAATTAATAAGAATCTCCAGAATATCAAACAGTAAACTTATATACAGATTTGTTGACATAAATATTAAAAGGAGCTTAGATTTCAAAATGATTGATAAAAAATTTAACGCTCAAAATATTTCTATCTTGACATGTATGCCTAATGCCACTACGAAAATAATAAAATCCACGAAAATACAAGTTTAGTTGACTCGTTGACTACATTAAACGTAAAATCAAATAAAATACACAAACCGATTCTCGAAGATACGTGCAGCAGCCATAGCCAGGATAATTTAATCGTTCCAACTTTAATACAGGGTAGGCTATTTACAAACTGCAGTTACTTTGAAAGTGTTTTCCTGTCATAATAATCTGTAAAGTGTTTCTGTTCCGGATTAGATAGTCGCAGCATCAGGGATCTTAGCTTTGAAAATCCATTGTAAGCTTCTCCGTAAGACAACAAAAGCATCCATTTAAGAGTCTTTCAAATATCATTAATGATTCAATGTTTTTTTAGGGTCGTAATAGCGCGGCCTTCGGGGAGCGAGTCTCGGCATTGAGTATTCATGATGCGATTAACACGTTGAAATTGAAAAAATACTCACTTTATGATCAATTTCAATGGGCCGGGATTTAAAGACGAAAAAGAAGTTTTCTTTTACGGTCAAAACTGTAATTCAGAAAATTCTTTTAACATCCTTTGTAATGACTTAGAGTGGTGATATAACTTTGTTCGAGAGAAATAAATTTGTGAACGATAAAATTTTATTCCTTTGAATGGGAAGTCTCGGCAGCGCGTCTATAATAATAAGAGAAAAAATTCTATGAAAAATTAATGAGTCATAAACACTCTAATTAATTTATAAGTATAGATCTTTATTTATTGCAGTAATAGCGTGGGAAATCGAAAGCATTTTCATATATATATATAT
>UELV01085207.1:0-13548 GCA_900490015.1 Megastigmus stigmatizans | reverse complement strand
TAGTGAAGTCACGGGTTGGTAGAAAGCTTGATCTGCTGGTTAGTCGAGAGGATGAGACACCGCGACGAGGACGCCAACACACACACACATACACACACACACACACACACGCCCACGTACACACACAGACATGTGAACGCGTGCGGATCGCTACGAGAGCGAGAGCGAGATAAGTGTGCAGTCTGCTTATATATATATATATACGGAAAGAGGAAGACAGAGAGGGAGAGGGAGGGTAGGGAATTGGATATGCGAAATTGCAAAGAGCAAGGGAGAGAAGTGTCTGTGCGCTGCTTCTTGATAGCTTCCACTGCAAGAGGGAGAGAGAGAGAGGGTTGCGAGCGAGACAGTCATAAGGGATGGCTTTCGCTAAAGAGAGAGAGAGAGAGGGAGCGAGGGAGTGGAGGGGTACACGTTTGATAGTAGAGCGAGAACGAGAGGGATAAATTTACTGTATCTTAAAGAGGGAGCGAGACGACAAGTCCGCGCAACCCTCTCTCTCTATCTCTCTCTCTCTCGTTCTGGTGCACATATACACAGAGTGGCTAAGCTGAAAGTTGTTGCAGTCGTCGTAGTCGTCGACGTCGTCGTCGAGAGACCGCGACTAGACACACCGGTGAGAGAGAGAGAACGTAAAACGCCGCATATATGCAGTGCAGCGCAGTGCAGTGCAGAGCGAGATGGAGGCGCGCGCGAGAGCGCTCGGATGGGCGGAGCTTGGTGGAAGGGGTTTGCGGAAGGCCATAGGCGGTACGCGATTGGTGGGCAGGTACGATCGATGGGGTGCGCGTACCCCGTCGGCCGGCCTATCACCGGCTCGCCTTAACTCCCCAAGATACGCGAGGTAGGGCTGCGGCGCACGTCGGGGGGTTGGTTTCGCGTATTCCCCCCCACCCCCCCTCCCTTTCCCCCATATCTCTGGTCTGGTGGGGGGTAAAGCGTAAGAGAGAGAGAGAGAGAGAGAGAGAGAAGCGAAGCAGTGGTTATAGCGACGTGCCACAGCGTGTTACTTATCCATTATAACACTCCAAGATCTTGATTTAAGCCTGCAGCAGTAGCTAGCAGCGGTGAGCTTTTAACCAATTAGCCTTTATAGCCTGCTCTTCTACCCTCTCTATCCCTACCCTTACTCCACTCACTCTCTCTCTCTCTCTCTCTCTCTCTCTCTCTACTCTATCGGTGAGTATGTACGTGTGTATATATGGCTGCTGCTACTACTGCTTCTCTCTCTCTTGTTGCTTGGCGTCTCTCTAGGGTAGGGGTATATATATATATATTGGCAATTGCGCGTTTCTCTTTTCTTCCCGAGTGATCCGAGAGAGAGAGAGAGGGGGGGGGGAGACGAATGAAACAGGGTATTTTGCGTGTATAAAGTTTGTCTCTTCTTTTAGAATATCTCTCTCTCTCTCTCTCTCTCTCTGTCTGTCTTTCTCACTGCAGAGATGAGGGTGCGTGCGTGCGAGTATATATACGTGAGGCTAATCCGCGAGTTTTTCGCGTTTGCGTCAATTATTTGTTTTTTGGGGTCTGACTCTGGCACTCTCGGTGGCGATGTCCAGCGCGTCGAAAAATTCGTTTATTTTTTGTCGCGAGAGCGAGAGAGCTCGGCGGATTTAATGGATTCGGTGTGGCGCGTTGATATCATGGACTTTCTTGCAGCACCGGGGCGACGGTATAACTCTGTGGAGCTCGAACACGTTTTTGAGGATGGAGTTTTGTAGCTGCGGTGATGCAGGAATATAAAGAGGATTCCGGCGCGATGGAATATTTAGACAGATTTAGAAACGATATTGCGGCTCTTTGATTTAAGGAGATTTTCTTGCTGAGCTGAGCCTTGTATATATCCTTATGCTTAATGCGACTAGCTCGTATATCGTTTTCCTTTGGATCCGCTTCGCTTTGGATTTACCGCTAGTTTCTTTTTTAAAAGAGAAGGTACAGTGCAAGCAGAGAGTAAATTTGGCAGGTTTTGTAATTATATTTCGGGCACTGCACTAGGCTTACGATCAACTTTAATAAACTGCAAACTTTAATGAGTTAAACACACTTTTATTAATCGTTAATAAATCGGATGTTATAAAGCTTTCATGTGCTTTTCCCCATTTAGTGCGCGCATTAATAGTACGGTATACCCGAAACGATTAAGCCACGAAATTTCCCCATTTCTAATTCGCCAATAATGACACTCAATTCGTTTGCATTATTATACCATCCACGCGCAACACAATCAAATCCAAATGAATGATGAAGCTGATAATTATTAACCATAATATTTATCCCAATCATTTACAATTGACTTTAATCGGAAATAGTAAATCGATAATGTTAATTATGTCGCTGTTCTTATTACCGCTCGGTTTACATAGAAGAAGAAGTATGAATTTAAAAAATCCTAATATAAACCCAAATTATTCGTAATTAAAAACACCGCGAGTTATTAGTTAATGAAAGGATGGCGGCAAAACGCAATCCTAAGTCACCGTCCCGCGTTTCTCGTTTTCTCTTATTTTCTTCGCTCCCTCAATTTTCCCCCCCTTTTTCGTGGGCAAACGCGTGTATATACGCGCTTTGACCCCACTTGTATATGTAAAGCTCACGCTCGTACGTGTATATATGTGTGTACACGTGTGGCGTAACATTGCGCAGGTGGCGCCGGCAGTATTGCAATTTCGAGGGAGAAGAGACGAGACGAGAGATGCGAGGATGGGTGGGAAAGTTATGCGACGGGTTACAACGCGCCCCGAGATTTTAATGGCGATGACGGGTTCGGTGTGCGGGGATGTGCGTCGCGGTGGTAAGCGGAAAGTAGCCTTTGAGTTCTTCTTTTTTGGTTTTCAATGCTATGCGTTGGCTGCAGAGAATAATTTTGTTTGCGTTAAATTTTGGGGTCGATCGCGACGAGTTTGCAGCGATGATTGCGATGTACGGGATTGTTATTGCGGCGCGATTTGAGTGGGGTTTGCTTTTAGGGAAGCTCGATTAAGCTGTATACTTTGGGCGATTTTCGGAAGATATGGGAAGTTAATTTTTTTGCCACGCTCGATGGTATGAAATTGTAAAAATGCGTGTTTTGTACTTGCCGTTCGAAATATTTAAAAGGATAAACTTGAAAATATTCTCCCTTAATTTGTAATAGAGAAATTTCACTGCCAAATCAGTGAAAATTAGTGAATATTCACTGTTTTCTCCAGTAAACGTTATAGATGTTCACAGCATAAATCATAACACATACATTAATTTTTGGACTGTGCCTAGTTTGCACTATTTCAAATTAAGAGAGTTAGATTTAGTATTTAATAGTTGGCATTGTTTACGTAGCTCTATAATTGGCGCAATTTATAGGTCAAGCAAAAATGAAATATTAATCGGTCGACTAATCTATTATACGCGTTGGCCGGCGCATCCCGCAGCTTTCCCACATGGTTTTAATATTCATGTCCGGTGAATTTTGCACAGAGCCGTGATCAAAGTTTGATCGCTAAACTCGCGGATATGGGGAAACTAGCGCAGTCGAACGGGTAATCGAGAGCATTGTTACATTGCGAGGGAGTTCGAAACTCGTAATCGCCCCGTTTATCCATACAAATTCTAAACAGTTCGTTTCATCGAATTCGCACGCAAACTTTCAACAAACCTGCGCTCATTTATCGCCCCAACGAATTCCCAATATACATATTTCAATCTATTACAGCGCGGATGAAAAAGAAAACTTAACGAGCTCTCGCCGAATGTGTATATTCGGTTATTATTCGTTGCGATCAGATTTCGAGACTCGATCGAGTTCATAATATATTATATAATAATCTGAGAGTTTCAAAGTGTACGAAACGTGATAAATTTTATTATTATCCCAGAGTTAAATTTTATCAACGTTTTATAAGGATTTGATGACTGTATTCGAAACAATATGCTGATTGGATACCGGAATAAATTTAATCATCTGTTTTATTGCAAGTGATAAATCCTCTACAAGTATATCGGTAGAAGTTATAACGAAATAAAAACAACGTTTTGACGCTTTAAAAAGTAAATATTATAAAGTAACACGCCTCTATCCTCGCTCAACCGATTCTGAATAAAGCCAAAACCACTTGGTCTTGGTCTGCGGCTAACATTAGCGCCATCGGCACACAACAGTTCCACTTTTATCGGCGCAGTTCTAAGTCTCAAAAAAAGAATCCCTCTCAGCTATTCATGCAGACATCGGCCACAGGATCGAAATCGATTTTCCCTCCGCTTCGCGTCCACTCCAGTGGTCATCCACAACTGCCCCAACAAGAAGCCTCTCTCTCTCTCTCCCTCTCTCCCTCCGCGGCAGCAGCTTTCGCATCCATCGCACGATTATACCTCTCTGTCTCTTTTGCTTTTCTCGGTCCGTGCCGGTGCGTAAAAGTAGGCTCGCGCGCCTGATGTACTTTACTTTGTGTCCGGTGCGTAAGAGGATTATAAGCTTTTCCTCTTGCGTCGAGAGCGAGAGAGCGAGAGAGAGAGAGGGAGAAAAAGATGCTATAGGGGCGAAGGGAGAGAGAGCGAGAATCAGCGAAAAAATAAGGAAACCCAGTCTCTCTCTCTATCTCTCTCTCACTCTCGAGTGTGTAGGAGGGAAATATACAGGAGTGGAAATCGAGACGAAAGAGAGAGCAAAAGCTGACCACGAGCGCTCGCTTTGAGGCCAAGGATTATACACTGTGTGTATGTATGTGTAAGTTGCTTCGTGCGTTTTGCGGGGAAGGAAAAATTTTTCCCGCTTCTTCTTTGCTCGGATTTAACGTGAGGCATCTATATATGGTATAGGAGAAGTGAATTTTTGATGGGGTTGGCTATCGGTTGGAGAGGCGAAATCGAAGCGAAATGTTGAATGGACCGGAATAACCATACACACTGTGTGTTTGGTGTTTCTTTGATACTTTCCTAGAGGATAGCGGCAGTTGTACGATATATGGTAATTTAAAAAATGTAAAGATATGTGTCGATCGGTGGATGGAAAAATCTAAGTGGATTGCTTTTACGTTCAGCCGATGAGCGTAAAATAATCTTTTCACATGAAAATGTACAGTGTATAAAATACAAATTCGAGTATCTATCGTTGATAAAGTAATTTTCTTTTTTGATAAGGCAATAATTTAAAAATTTGATTTCAACATTTTTCATTTCTTCTCATAAACATAACCAAAAGGGCCTTCGATAGAAAGTTCACTATACTACTTATTCCGCTTCCACAAGCATTTGCGCGCGCAAAGCACAAAATCCCAAGCTATAATACAACAACGAGCAAGACGTCAACAAGAGAAATCAGAGAATAGCGTCCGCGCGTGTGAATTATATCCGCAATTTGCCGTCCACGATTCGTGGGTAAACAGAGAGAGAGAGAGAGAGGGGAGAGAGAGAGAGAGAGAGAGAGAGAGAGAAAGATGTCGGCACACGTTTTCGTCCCGTAATAATGGGTCGACCCCCCGCGGTATAGCTTATACCTGCATCGCATCGACTAATCATCATCGGATAATAATGAACAATGGACAAGCGGCACCGTGAAAAGTGAGAGGCGAGTAAAACCCCTCGAACGCCGCATAGTAGGTATACAGCCACTTACCTCGGCTGTATAATATCTCCTCTTACGCATAATACACTTCGCAGTGTCTCTTGTCCTACACACACTCGATCGTCCATTGTGCTCGTCCCTCTTTATTCTTCGCCGACTCTATACTCTGCGTTCTTCTATATCGCCGTCATTTTTTTCTTTTCCCTGTAATAGCTGTACAAGCGTAATTTTTTATTCTCCTTCACCTGTGCCCGCTAAACAAATGAGGAGGATTCGATATATATATATATTGGCGATTCGTGCGCGTGACCTGTCCTTGCTTACTACTATATTTTTTTGCGTGTGTTTCACCCTTTTTGGATTCTAGCGTGTGACCGTTATACCGTGCCTTTTATTCTCGACTTGGTATATCTTCTTTCTCGGTTTAACGACTTTTTCCTGGGTATATAGGTCTCAATGTCTGCGGCACAATGGCTATGGTAATCAAGCAATTAAGTATACTGGGTTGCGTACAACATGTGTGTGAGTGTGTTGTATAGATTTTGGGGAGACTGTGTATTGGTCTGGCTCTTATGTTGCTTTATTTTTTTTTCTCTTTATCCTGTCTCTTTTTAATGAGGATAATATAGAATGGCTTAAATTAACCGATCAATTTGTAGTTTAATACTCTTGGTGCTTCATTCTTTTGAAAATCACGCGTATGCGACATAATATATATATTGTATACGATATAATTTGATTGGGATCGTTTTAAAGATGGTCAAAGCTGCTTTCGCAATCTTCAGCTACGAGATATTGCAAAAATGTGTCGATTTACGATTGAAACATGTAATAGAATTTTTAATATGCAAGTTTTACTTTACTAAATTCACATTTGATATATCTTCATTAGTATCCTATTGAATTCAGATTTGGGCATTGAAATTCTCTGGAACGCTGTGCGTTTGAACTGTTCCGAAATCCCCTTAAAAGAAAATCTTCTATTAGAGCAACGAAGCGCGCCGCTTTCCCCAAAAGCAGTTCAAAGACCGCAAGAGCCGCCACCGCCGCCGTAATAGCAGTTATCATTTTCAACCGCGCGCGGCCAAAAGCATCCACTTCCCTTATACCCGCAATAAAAATTAACATCGCAAGCGTCGAACAATAGCCTCAAGCAGTTTACGAAAAACCGGCAATAGCCCGTTGGGCGCGATAGAAGAAAAGGAACGAAACCCAATATACAACGAGGAGACTACACAAATATAATATCGGACCTCTTGGCGCGCGCGTATAGCCTCGTTAAACGCGCAACAACGGAAAAAGAAGAAGCTGCACCGCGGCATTGAGTCGATGAAAGTATATCTATGAAAAAAAAACCGACGAATTAACCCCCCGAGCGAGGAATAACGAACCGTGAACAAAAAAAAACGAAAGATGGTGCGTTTAAGGATGAAACACGAAACGGGGGGGTTCCGTGCGTGTGTGTGTGTGTGTGTGCGATGCCGCCGCGTGTGTGCAGATTTTGTCGAGGGACTCGCTCTTCGATTTCTCTTCGGTCTCTCTTCTCTCTCTGTATGAAAATCGCTCGGCCGATCACTCACGCGCGAATATAATGGAAATGCGAGGTTTCTCGCGCTCCT
Source organism: Megastigmus stigmatizans (assembly GCA_900490015.1). Taxonomy (NCBI): domain Eukaryota; kingdom Metazoa; phylum Arthropoda; class Insecta; order Hymenoptera; family Megastigmidae; genus Megastigmus; species Megastigmus stigmatizans. The sequence goes on along the minus strand of UELV01085207.1, from coordinate 6,390 downwards.
CGGCTTTGCAGTCGAGAGAAGAAAAGGAGGCGCGCGGAGAAAGGATGAGGGAGAATGCGGTGTCTTTTCAATACGAGTGCAGAAAGAGAGAGAGGGATGATTTGGTTATTGCATTAAATCTAATGTTGCATCACGTGCCGTTATAAGTTCGTAGTTTTGACTCGCTTGTAAAAAGTACTTTAATTTATCGTTGTGAAGGAGAAAAGCTGTTTAAGATTACGTGTGAGATAGCTTCCAAATTATGTCTAGCATTAAAAAGATTTATACGATAAAAAAATCATGAAAAATATTACATAAGGTTCTAACGAAAACCGCTGTCTGAAAAAAACATCATCTGTCAGTATGCGTCTGACAAAAGAGAATATATTTGCATTTACGCGGTTGAGCTGAAGTGAGAAGCCATTCATCATTTAAGTATTCTCATTGTTGCGAGCGAAATATCTGTTAACTCTGGTAAACAATGGTATTACACTCAATTCTAGGTATTGCAAGATACCTTTACGTTAGATACAGGTGCATTATCTTGTACATAGAATTTGTCATACCATTTCTTATTTTACAAGCTAATTATCTTTGGGTGAATAATTTATCAAGAAAGAAAAAAATTTCTATTAACTCGAAGGCTTAAGAATCATAGAAACGATAATCGCCATATATATACACTAATTAATTACTTTCAGCGACACGAGACTTTTTCACATTTAATCGACGTAGGTATTCTTTGGGGTGAATGAAACTCTTTGATTGATTTTTTTTTTATTATATTTTCATGAATTTAATTTCGCGCGCAACTCTTTTTAATTAAAACGCGCGCATCTTGTAAAAAATGAGAGGAAATGGATGTACCATTAATCGCGCGCAGATTATTTTTCGTCCTATAGTTTATTGAATACGAATTTCCACGTTCAAAGCTATAAGAAAAATAAAAAATTTGTATCGTCATTTTCAACAATATCAAGTGCATTGATTAAAAAATTATACTTAAAGATAAATGTTATTTGAAAAAATATTATTACAGTTGGGCTGTTTAAATTTTTGTCCCCAGATGTCTGCAGAACAAGTAGCAACAAAAATAAGCCTACACCTCTAATTTCAAATCCACACTTTATTCCTCTAAGATATAGCGTAAAAAAACAAAGAAGCAAGCTAACGCCGCATCATTGTACGACTTGGCGAATCGCTCGATAGTAACGCACCAAGCACAAAAAACAACCTCCCAGCGAATCTCTGTCATTGTGACGAGTCGCGAGCGCGAATCCGCCATAGAGCTCGAGGTCTTTGTGTCGCGCATTCCCCAAGAATAGTCTGGCGGAGGGCGACGTTATATACATCCGCCTCTGCGCCACGAGAGAGTGCGATATATACACACTTTGACAATAAACGATTAACGAGAGTCGAGCGATTTAAAAGAGGGTTGGACTACTGAGGATCTATTATTACAATGCGACTCGTTGTATTAAGCTTTCTGGAACTTGGAGGAGGTTGAGGCTCGTGGATGTGGGACAATGGATATAGCTGATATGCGGAAATGATTATGTTTTAAAACTATTTGCTTAGTGGAGCGAGACTTGGTATAATAAGATTTTAGTGTGTGCGAATTTCCATGATGTTTCCTGCCTACTGAATCATCGACAAAATTCTGCTATTATTCGCCCGTAAAAACTTCACATTCGTACACGTTTTATTTCGGCATCCTTTGAAGTTCCGAAGACAGACTCGCAATTACCTACATCAAAACTTTTATACACATTCAAATATCATCCCGTCATATCTTTAGAATTGATAAACATCTATCAGCGAGTGTTGAAAAATAATAATAAAATACAATAGTTGCAGGGACTAGGTGTATTACGTGTAAATTTTGAATTATAGCCCGGGCAGTGTAACTATACGATGGGTAGAATTCGTGAAATTCGAGGATCAGGCAATGAATGAATCGGAAAGCATGAAATAGTGGATTTTTCTATTATATATAAAATACTGCTTTAAACAATCCAATTTGTCCATCCAGCCACTACTGCAGGTCTATACACCAGATCGCAGAGCTTGGCGCTTCGCTACGGTGAAGAAAGAGAAGAAAAGACTTTGGCGCAGTGTAGCTGCGCGGCATTAAGCTTCCAGTTCGCGACTAATTACGTCACGCCGTTCAGAGTAAACGCGGATTAAAAGGAGTTGCGGAGGCCGGAGCGAGATAGAGAGCGAGAGAGAGAGAGAGAGTTTGTAGTCTCCCCGGGAAAGTTCTTTACCTCCGAGCTACGGATAGACTGGCCTCTCTCCTCTCCTCTCGCTCCTCTTCTCTCTATATATATACCCTCTGTAGGGATTAGCGCGCTACGATATTTTGCGGGCTGCTTCAATTTATGTGCAGCTCTCCTTCTTTTCTCTCGTCCTCGTTTTACTAGCCGACTCGCCTGCTATCTACTTCTTTATCCGGCATCGGCTTCCTCTCTCTCGCTCTTTCAGTCTCTCTCTCTCTCTCTCTCTCTCTCGTTTAACTCCCTCTTTTGTTAATCAGCGGGGCCTCGTTGCGCTGCGCGCGAACATGAAAATTAATGCGGGCCGAGAGAGAATTTGTTGCTCGGCTAATTGATACATGAAGGTCTAATTAACCGGCAATTTATTTTCTCACCCGTGAATTACTTGCAACTTTGCTCTCTCTCTCTCTCTCTCTCTCTCTCTCTCTCTCTCTCTTTGTCTCCTTTCTCCTCTCTTTTCACCCTCTTTTCCCTTTCTTGTTCGACTAGGCTTTTAAGTGTCTTTTTTTTCCAGGGATTTTAGCAATCTTAGCCGCGTAGTGTATAACTGTTTTTCTGCAAATTGTTCTTCTCGTTGATACCGATGTTAGTTTCCGCTTTATTGCCGACAATGTTTTTCTTTTCCCACATGCGCATTTTTTACCGAGTAAAAAAACGAATTTATGGAAAAAACACTTTAACGTTCGAGTAGATTGATAATTTGAAAAGTTATTATCAATGTCGCCGAATTAGATACATTTCAAAGAATTGATAAAACTCTTTAAAATAAGCCATGCTGTTTTTTTCTCCTCGTTTGCCATGGATTGCATTCGATTATGGTGCTGGAAAATAAGTATAAAGAAGGATCTGCATGTGTATCGAACGACTTCGTCAGGTGGTGAATTTAACCGACTACAACGCACTATTTAAACCCAACCCCCATAAGACTGCAGATTTTATTTACAAAAAAGACTATTATTCAGGTATTTTGATAATATGAAAAGTTATTATCTGCTGCCAACAAAAAAAAAGAATGATTGTTATTCGTCATGGTTAAATATCAATAATTACTTTATTCACGCATGATTTAGTAGATATTAATTTTGTAACTCTTAATTTAATTGCTCTACTAAAAACTAGACAATAATTATACGCTAAGGCAATGGAAAATAATCACCGGGACGATAATTCGTGCGCTGGAAACTCACGGATTTAGAATAAATCACAAATAGTAAAAAATACTTGACATACGCGTCCGCTTGATATAGCCCGGCATATATACGGTCCCGGTTGTTTTCCGGTCCGATTCTACAGCGACGAAATTCCTCCCCGGAGAGATACTCACACAGATACACTCACACACAGCGAGTGGCAAGGGGATACGCAGAGGAGCAGAAGGTGGAGGGAAGCTGCGGAAAACGAAAAAGCCCAGGAAGCCCGCAAAAATCCCCTTTCCACGCGAATTTCGCGCGTCGTATACGTATGCCTCGCTTGTTCCCCTGGCCGCATGCATGGGCTCCGCTGCTATACTGCGTTACAACCTATACACGAGAGCACGACTCCGATACGATGTCGCGATGGCGAGCGTATGACGCAAAGTTTTATACCCCAGCCGATGCGACCTGACCGCGACCTGCGCCCGAAGCACCGAGCGCAATCGTTCATTTGAGCGCGAAGAACTGCGCCGTGACGTTTATTTTTGCTGACGATCTTCGGATATGTGCAGTGGGGACCCGCGTATATTATGCTCTGCGGCGACGGCAAAATCTCTCGAATATTTTACCCGTAGTTTTTTTACGAGCTGCGGATGTACCGGAGGGAGGATCGGCTCATTCCCGTTCTTTTTTCCGACGGCTTATCCTGGTCTGCTTGGGTTGTTATTGCTGTTGGTGCAAATAATGCAGCTGTCATGTGTGGATTTAGCGCGAGTATAGGATACGCGAATGATTTTTGAAGATTGGACAATTAAAACATATACTGCAGTCATGGCTTATCAGTAGCTTTTGTTATATGAAGTTCTCGTTGGTGATTTGATACTTTCATATTTGATCGCATGGATTTATCCTTGAAAGGAAGAACACGATCTCAAAGATAATCATTTAGCAATCATGAATAATTTATACTCATAAAAATCAGAATTTATATAAATAATTTAAAATCAGCTTAAATCTTACAAGCTAGTCTCAATCACACCACAAATATAGAACTCTAGGAAAAAGTTCTATATCCAATTGATATTTTCGACGCGAATCCAAACGACGCAGAGAACGAAAATCCGCGAATATCGTTATACTTTGTCACGCAGAGGCATTATTATTCCTTTGGCGCGCATCCGCAGTGGACCGGCTGCTTTTTCATCATCCAATCCGCGAAATCAAGCTTAAAGAAGGCAAGAGAAGCCAAGGCCGGGTTTACATACATATACATATATATATCTAGTCAACGCCGCCGAGTCGTCGCGTCTCTGTCTCCGCCACCGCCGCAGCGTCTGTGGTTTTAATATTTCATCTCAACACTTGTATGCGCAGTGTTGCGGAAGTTGATGACTGCGCGCGCCGAGGAGAACGACGACGTGGCGGCAAGGCCGTTTCATTTTTTTCCCCCTTCTTCCTTCCATTTCGCGTTATGCCCGCGCCATTTCCACAAAACCGAGCAAGAAACAGGACCATATACACACACACACACACACACACACACAGATAGACAGACCGAGAGACAGAGAAAAAGATATACTCTTCTTCTTTGCAGTCATCTCCTCTCTTTTAGCCGAGTCTTGCCGCACGTATTATATATAACGGCTGGTGCTGCTGCTGCTCCGCCTACTTTGCCTCTCTCGCTTACTCGTGCTCGAGAGCCGTGGAAAATCTGAAATGGAGTCTTGGATCAGTCGTGATTACGGCGCGTGCGGCCGCCGCAGACCCTCGCCACTGTAAAGGAGACTCGCCCAACCATCCACACACACACACACAGGGGTTGGGTTTTTTTAAAAAGAAGAAGCAAAAGAGAGGATCTCGCGCGAGAGGATGAAGCGTGAGACAGAGAGAGAGAGTAAAAGCCGGTGCTAGTGGTTGTTGCTCCGAGCTTTCTTTCCAAGAGGCGGAATTAAGTAGGAGACGCGCGCTGAATAAATGCGCGCCGCCTGTGTATATGTTTATTACGGAGCACGGAGAGTTGTTTTGCGCCAAATCGGCGTTGCTGCTCCCACTTTTTTGTTAAAGGCTATCTGGCCCCGATAGAAGCATTTTTTCTGTATTATATATACCTTTTTCGATATTTGATCGAGTAGCAATCATAAGGAAGAAAAGAGCAAGGCTTGTAAGCGCGAACAACAAGTTGTAAATCTTATTAGTGTTAAAGGTTAATTTTGTGTTTGATATTCTTATCGAGCGCAAAGTAGATGGACACGCTTTGTGTGAATACGATACTTTCCAATTTGATCGGAAAAAACTTGAAAAGAGCAAATTACTTAATATAAGGTAAACGAGCCGGTATCCGAACACTTAATACCCAGTACCCGAACAACGTTTCCAGGCATTATATTTATTTAAATTTAACTTTCAATGACATTCAATTTCTTATCAGCCATCTCTGGCCCAAAGATACACGACTAATATATGGAAACGAGTAAAACCATATTATAAAAAATCCCACGCTGTTCAGGAAAAAAAGATCCATTATTGAGGCGTCGTTTTGGTATTAACTTTTTTTATTATTAGTTTTCTATTATATGTATAAGTAATAAAAATAACAACTTCGTGTAAGCTGCCTCTCACGAGGGCCTGTTCGTGAGCTCTTTCACACTTTATGAATCTATTAATTCTAAAAGCGCACTATTACGTGCTTATAATATATTAACAATTATTTGCGTAATATACATTTTTACCGTACTTATTGCATAATATAAAATATCAATATTTCTTCTCGAACAATTTTACTCATTAACATTATTCACGAAAAGCTGTTTCAAATAAGATATACACGCTAAATTATTTAGAGTGAGAATCCACTCTATAGTTGAATTTAATTTAGAGTGAAAAAGTCTATCTAAAAATTGGAGTGAACAATATCACTCTAGTATTAGAGTATTTTATAGTAAGCTTAAAATTCATTCTAAATTCACTCTAATGGTAGAGTGCGTATAGGTACGAACAATACA
>UELV01085206.1:0-12526 GCA_900490015.1 Megastigmus stigmatizans | reverse complement strand
TATATATATATATATATATATATATAGGGGGTCAGAGGGATATACATATATATATATGTGGTGGTGATGAAAACGCACGTCGGATGGTCGGCGATCGCCGAATGATCGAAGAGAATTCGAGATGAGTTTACTACTACTACTACTACTACTACTACTATCGTTTCCTGCCGATTACTCTTGTGCATTTAGCGAATTCGTAGTATCGACTTTTCGCGATACTTATTTTGCGCGTTACGGTGTTCCGCGGATAAATGGATCGAATTTTTTTTTAGTAGCAAATAAGCTTGTTTACCCAATTGTAGGATAAATGTTAAATGACGTATATACGTGAGATCTTGATTTTTGGGATAAGAAAATAAATACTTCAAAATCGGGGAGTAATTCGTTGGGATGGAGTTCTCTCCTTTTTCTTAAAAGAAAAAAGAAAAAAAATAGTAGAAACGTCGCCAATGGCTGGAAGCGGTAAATTACGAATTATTTTATCTGTGCACCGGTGGGTTATCCTCCCTGGAGAGCCCCTATACGTAACTGAATTTCAGAGAAAAAGAATTAGCTGATGTTTCAGCGGAAAAATGTTTGCTCTAGCTCTAACCAAGATTGACGAGAAAAATATAGGAGATTTCATTTTGCGATTCCAAGTATACATGTTCGTGTATAAAGTAGAGTTTCTGCGAATTGTGAAAAGATGAAAATTAGTATTTTTGGTGGAAACACATATAGTATTAACACAAAATCGAGCATCGTATTCTTGTATTTATTTAAGAAAGATAAATCAATATGTTTATTTTATTGTTTTATAATGAGTAGAAAGAGTTTGTATTTGTGGGTATACTTGCACATCACAATCTGAACGCATCACTTCATTTTGTACACCTTGAATTTCAACCGAATTTTAAATTCATTCGTTAAATTATGACTGCATTATTTTCACGTCCGAATTTCTCTTTAAAATTTTATATATATGTATAAAATTTTAAAGAGAAATTCGGACGTGAATTGAATGGAATATATATATATATATATATATTCCATTCAACAAAGTACTTTATGCAAATATCATGAATGCAATTCTGAAATCTTGATAATCGAAAGTGTATATAAATTTCAATCGAGTCGATTAATGTTATAACCTCGAGTTTTCATCAAATTTCAAATTAAGCGCAATACCCGTCGAAGTGCCTTGTATATATGCGTGTCGCTACTAAAGGGCTTTATTTCAACTTTATTCGTATGCGCCTAAAGTGCGCAGCCGTCACAAAAGAAGAAGCCAAAGCTATATATATATTGGATTTTAAAAATGCTGGAGAGACGAGAGATTCTCCCGCGGCGGTTATATATTTTAGAACAGACGGAAAAAGGGAGTCGGCGGCCCTGGACACACACACATGTGTGACTTTATCACCCGTGCTCTCTCACCTTAACGCTCGTGCGACACTTTTATAACGCAAATCGAGCGCCAGTCGCAGTTTCTTTTGTCTTGGCTCTCACTCTCTTTCTCTTTCTCAGCACGGTTCTAAAAGGAATTTTTAATAAAGTTCGCATCGTCAGCGCGGGAGCATTCAAGCCTCGGTCTGTCTGTGTGTGAATATTCATGGGATCTGTGGATTATTTATACGGGAAGCGCGCGACTTCAGAATTATGGTGAGCTCGAGTTATGCAGCTTGAAGATGTGCATTAAGGGGTTTGCGAATCGGGATCACGTTTAGTAATTTTCCTGCGTAGTGCGATTAGCGTATATATCAATATATTACTTTTATACTTCGCGGTGCGGTAAGAGAAGTTATAGGGGGAAAACTAAGAAATTTATTGTTTCTTATTGTTTTATCGTGTAAGTGCGTATCGATTCAACTGCAGAAGGGGGAATTATTTGTTTCACGTTGTTTCGTATACCCGCAAACGTGCGAGAAACTTCTTGTTGTCTAGTTTTAGTGGCTATATGAGAGAAACGGGACAGGATCTACGTGGTTAGATAGTCGAGAGGCAATTCTTTACAAAATACGTTTATAGAGAAGTTTCGCTTTCTGGATTGCAACAAACGTCTTGATAACTTGAAAATCTTTATTACTTCAGGAGACTCTGATACTCTGAGAGGACTATTGATATTCTTTTAGTATTGTAAAATTATAGAGTACGCAAGTAATTCTATTAAATAGAATATAAACAGCAATGATTTGACAGTCTACGTCGACTAATTAATTGAGTTTTTTCTAAGAAACTAGATGAGACCATTACTAATGAAAGTTATAGGAGAAACTTTACTTCGAGAAACTCCAATCTTACTTTCTATGAAAAAAGAGACATTGTAGACGTAATTGTACGTTACAGCTCGATAAGTCCTCGAAACAATCTTCGACATACACCATTTTCAATTTCAACCGATTATATAGCAATTATATAGCGAAAGTACAGGTGTACGATTCTAGAGTTGATTTTAGGTCAAGATTTTATACTAGGTATATTCTTTATTATATTAGAAACACTTCTTTCTAGTTAATCGTTAAATAGCTCTGTCAACAATTTTGTGAAAATTTCCAGTGTCTTGAAAGTGTTTTCTTGATTTTTCAAAGCGAAAAACTTCTGTTCTGTAGTTCTAATATGTTCACAACAAGCTACGAGAGACGGGAAGTATTGCAAATATTTTGAAGTGTATTTTAAAATTTTCAGTCTTCTACGAAAAGGCTTCAAAAACATATTCTTACATAGACCGAATGAAACTTTCGCATAATATTCCAATTCATTTAAATTCAGTTTATAGTTAAATATAATCGAATATTTAATTATTATTTTATTCATCTGTTTTATTTATATACCCAAGTAATTTACAGGATCGAATCACCCGATTGATATTTCCAGCTTCTGTTTACCAGCCGCACACACACACGCAAAAAAATCAATACTACATAAATTTTAACTGCAGTATTTAAAAGTACAATTAGAAAAGTTTTAATGATCGAAATCCCAGGCGCGAGAAATCGCCGTGACAGTAAAATGTATGCGAAATGACGCGCACATGCAAATACTAAAAATCATCATCGTATAAACTCCAGCTTTAAATGGGGGAAAAAAAAACACCTTCGAAATGCGCAATTCATCTACATTTGTGCTGATGGCGTTCCGGTATTTCGCCACTTTAGACCTATCATTCTATACACGCGCGTATAATTTCATTCCCTCGTAAAATTATGCATCACGAGAATGCGTCCTAATAAACGTATACATACATAAGCGAAAATCTGTTGAAACCTAAAGGGTTCCCCGTAGACCTTATTGGATAATCGTGAGCTTGAAGTTTGAAATAAAAGCATACGCGTGATTTATAAATTACGTTCCTTTGTGCCCCTAATTAATCGCTTCAGTTCAAATTAATGAGAATTTTACAACGGGGGAAAATTGCGCGTATATAAAGCATCGTATCGGGTGTTATTGCAATATAAAGCTCCCGTTATTATTTAAGGATTCAATTTTACGCCGTATTTACGAGGAATTGTTTTTGTTACTAAAAATTCGTCGGAGGATATGCGGAACCGAATCGTCTCGGAATACTACTTTAAAAATTCTCGCGAAGCGAACTTTATACAGTATTTATTTTTGGTATAATTTATATAATAAGTTTGTACAATAGCTGCACGCTCTTGTGAAATTAATTAAATTATAACGCGATGCATAATAGAGAAAATCCTCACCTCTGCTTGGCGAGTCGTTTCTTCTTCTTGTGCAGGGGCTTGGTCTCGACGATCATCTCCTCGAGCTCGAAGGTGGGATCGCAATTGAGATGGTCCTTGGGTGGCGTGAAGGCCGGCTTGAGCCGCTTGTGGAGTACCGCCTCGAGGTCCAGCCTCGCCACGGGCGCGCACTGTTTCAGCTCCTTGAGGGTGGAGCAACGCTCGAGCGGCTCGACCGCCAGTAGACGCTCGATCATGTCGGCCACACCGCGACTCCAACGACTCGGTGGATCGGGTCTGTCGCTCTGAAGTAGCGCAAGGGCCTCCCGATGCGACGTCGCCGCGTGTACGGGGAAGGGACGAGAACCGGCCAGGGTCTCCCAGGCGAGGACTCCCAGGCTCCACCAGTCGACCGCGAAACCGTAGCCCAGCACGCCGTACTCCTCGCACGAACACTTGTAGATCTCCGGGGCTGTGTGTCGGACAAATTTTTAAGATGCGATTGGCTTTTTTTTTTATTGCCGGGGGGCTGCGGCTCGAAACAGAATTATATAAGCGAGTTTGCTTTTTTTTTTTAATAGGTAAGTTTGAAAAGGACTTGCGATGCGAGTAGAAAGTCTCGTGTGTGGTCAGACGACTTACGGGTACTTGTTCCGTAATTCGGATGAAATGTACTGTTCGCCAAAGATTTTGTAATCTAAAATTATATGTATATCTAAAGTATATCTTTTTTTCAATTAAATTTATTTTCTAGTTTTGGGTTTTATTGCGCTTGAAATTCGAATTGGTGATATTTCACTGCCCGAATCGATGCAAACTCGGTTATTAACAGAAAATTAGTCGCTATTTTAAATTGAAATGGTATATATGTATATGTGTGTAAGGGTGTACTACACGACAACAAGTACTGCAACAGTCCTATACCAATTGCTTGCGCTTTCGAAATCGATCGGTACCTCAACTTTGCTCGCAGGATGTTTAGACCGCGATCGTTAACTTGATTATCAAGTGTCGATACGTAACTATGTCCCTAACGTTCGATCTCTTCGTCCATATTCAAAGATTTAAACTTTGACGACATAACCGCATTTCTTGACTATCGATTATATTAACAGCTCAAAATCAACCTCAGTTTCCATACATGATTCAATATTTTATATGTTACTTTATTATTACGAGTAATAAGAATATTGGTTAACTATATATTTTACAGTATTTATCTGATTTTGTATTATTTATGCGCGTATAACATAGAATCCTTTTATTTCACCGCATGAGAAGATGAATAATGTTTTAAAAATAATATAGGAAAATGTCAGAGTGAATTTTAATCTCATATATTATGTTCAATGATTATAACGTGATCTTAAAATATTTTACTAAAAACATTTTTCTTTTGTAAGAACACACGCGAAACATTGGAAACGATTTTTTCGTAAAAAAGGACTAATGAAGCTTTATGATCCCCTCCGAACAAAAAGAAAAATAATCCAGCTTTGCTCGTTTCTATTTTTTTTCGGTTTTATTTTGCACTTTCAATCCTTCCGCTACATCCCCATTCAGCATTATAAACTTTTTTCATCCCCAACATTTTCATTCTACAGGTTAACTTTAAAAAGAGAGAGAGAGAGATAGAGAGCACTAGAGGATATTTAAGAGGCTTAAATAAAGAGGCTAAAAATTAACCATTTTCCCTGCTTTCGGGAAATCTTTATTGCTTTGTTTTGCGAATGCAACTATTTTCATAGGTATGAAATTTCGTTATATACGTAGCAATATAATGATATTTTAGAAAGGTTGGATTCATAAAATTCTGTTCAACGTGAAAAGTTTCATAAAATGAAATACGCAACTATCTAAAATAATTACTTGTCCGTTCTCGTTATTCTCTACATAATTATTCTTACGATCCAGTAAAAATTTCATGCATCCAGATTCTCGTTCCTGGTTGTTAAATAGATGCTTCAATTCTGATATTTGACTGGCAAGAGCTCTCGCGGTATTCAAATTTTGGTCCATCGGACGCAAACAATATCAGTTTCGCCTTCCCCCCCAACAACACTCGACTGGATCCAAGCTATTCCAACAATGCTATTTCCGCCATAGTTAGTAAAAGCGCGAAAAATCGAAATGGTTTCGAGTTAAATCACTGAAATACTAAGTGAAACCCTAGCTTAGGCGAATGCGTCCTCGTCTAATTTTAAATTAACATTTGAATATGTGTCGCACCCGCAAAGCATTGCCATCAATATCCTTCACATGCGTGCCATTTTCCGAATTCATTTTACCGACGTTGAAACACAATATTATACAAGCAATCAACGGAGTTTGGCCAAATATCCTCGTGTACTTTTTAATTGTATTTCGTAAAAGCTGTAGTATTTCACTGTAACTCCGGTGCATTCCCGACTCGACGTGTTACATTATCACAACTTATTCCTTCACCGCACATGGACTCAACAGAGCGACTAATACGATACGCTTTTACAATCCAATCTATTTTAAGATCTTGTTTATCGAAAAAGAACACCATAGCGTAAATGCCCCGATTCATTCAAATTCTAGCCACGAAGACATTCGGCCAGTTAAGAATTTTATCGATTCTCTCTCTCTCTCCTCAATTCCACGAGGTAAACGGCGCGTGTAATTGGGACTTCGCGTTTATTGACTTATACTCCTTACAAGCTTCTTTATATACCCTACAAACGGTTGTATACGGGTATTTACGAGGGGTGGACAAAACTGTCCGATCAGCGATTCGATATATAAGTAGCCACGAATGAAAATATTTCGCGACAGATATCCGAACTGCTGATAAGTGAAAATTGAATATATGTATATATGCGTGTACAACTCGACGATCGTGTGCCGGATAAGCAATGGCAAATAACCGTTGACAAAATATCGGGTTAATTTATCGTTTGGAATTCGACGATCTTGCCACGGGGAAGTCGAAAAGTATCTTGTTTATTCAATTTGTCCGATAATCCATTTTAATATAAACCGCGGACGCTTGCATACATTCGAAGAGTTTTGACCTTAATTACTAAACTCGTTACGTGTGGGAAAATGCGCTTGCGCAAGCTAAATTTTATTTTAATGTTAAAATAGCAGAGCTTTCGTTATTTACGAAAACACGTGGATAAAGGTCTCGGGCCTTTGTGCCTCGGTGCAAAATGTAAACACGCGTGATTGAAATTTTATTTTTTCAACTGCATTTTACAAAGCACAGCTGCGTTGTAAAATGTAACATTTTATTGGTTGAAAAGCGGTCTCTATATACATTCATAAATTAAATTCAATGTTACAACAAAAAAAAAAAAAGAGTAATGCAGCTTGTGAAAAGTGGACGGAGTTACATACCAACGAAATACCAGTATTTTTATTCGTATTTTACATTGCTATTATACGCAAATAGTATGAGCACAAAAGTCGTATTATCGACTGAACAGCGTAAACATGAAAAACTTATTGCAACGACGTATCGATGTAACGACTTTAATGCTCGTCGATATTCTACCTCTCCGTATAAGCAATGAAATGCAGTTACAACGAAATCACAATAATTATCAAAAGCTATTACATGTGTTATATACCTTCCCAGCAGCATCGCGGCTATACGGCCCTTAAAGAAAAAAAAAGACACGGCGCTATTTCTGAAACAAAAGACACGCGGGCTTTCGCAATCGCAGTGACACACTTTTCTTTTATTGCGTAATTACGGGCAGCGCATAGAGAGAGAGAGAGAGAGAGAGAGAGAGAGAGAGAGAGAGAAGGAGAGGCAGCACTACGCCAAGTCATTAAAATATAATTTCCCTCCTGCAAAAAACTACTCTTACGAAAATTAACGGGAGCGTGAATGTTGCATACACGTTGCGTTCGCCCAGCGAGAATAAGACGCGTCGGGGAAAAGCTCGCGGATGCGTTAAGGTAGCTGTGGGTCTAGAGAGAGTGAGCGAAAGAGCTTTTTCCCCTCCTTCATCTCACACATTTTTCTTCCTTTCTCTCTTCGTTCTCACGTATACTTTTAGCTGCTTTCTCGCAGCTCGCCTTCCTTACACTCTCTCGTTCTCTTTCTTCCTCGTCTGTTCCATTCATTGCGAGGCTGAAATCCGCTTCATCAATCTTATCAATCTTTTGTTTTAATTCAAAACTTCGAGATAACTTTTTCACTCGATAAAGAAAAAAAAAAAAAAAAAAAGAAAAAAAACGAAGGTACAAGGATTCGAATTGCCAGTTGGAAAAGTTCTCTTTGGCCAAATGAAAATTCCGCTATGAAATTTTGACGAGTTCGTTAGCCGCGAGACGGATTTACGAGCACCTCTATAATAACTCAAAATTATACGATTTGTACAGCTCGTGGAAAAAAAAGCTACAGAATATTCATCGCGCAAATAATTATACAAAATAGACACAAAGGAAACGTATAAAACACTCGTAAAAAGAGAAAGAAAATGAGACCAAATTCATTTGTTTCGAGTGACGGAAACATGTGGTAGAAGTTATTATAGGAAAAAATAGTTACCGATGTAAAGACAAGATTCGATAGATGATAATTAAATCGATCCAAGTTAGCAATTGTTTCAATTTTCCACAGAGGAAAAGATTTTCTCTCAACCTTGTAATCCTCGTAAAAAGAAGTCCAACAATAGTAGCGTAAAGTTTTGCCATTGTCAACTTTTCAGAGAGTAAAAACTGTTTCAAGTTTTCACCGAAAGTACCGCAAACTACTGATTTTCGTGAATTGTCCGTCGAATTTCAGCGTTACAGAGCTAACAACTTTGTCCTATATAACTTCTACATGTTCCAGTCACTTAAAAGTAACGAACTCGATCTCGTTTTCATTCTATTTTTAAGTATCTTTTACGCATCGTCGACGGTCTCCTTTGATTCGGCAGCCAAACATTCAAGCTATTCAGTTCTAAAATCAAATCTCACGCATGACCGCGTTGCAAATATACAACGCTTTGTCAAATCACACGAATTTTTGTACGCGGCTGTATAATATATATATATATCGGAACATCGAAATTTCGGGCGTTCAAAAGCGCGCGATTTATCAAAGAAGGGAAAAGAACAGTACGATGGCTCAAAGTTATTTGAGAAAACTCGGCGAATTTGAATTCCAAGAGTTCGGGGAATGCGAGAGTGTCTTACACCAAACCTGATCATTCGGCTCATTGAGCCGTCCAGCCCCTCTTTTATTTTTCTTTTCTACATAACTAAATTCCAAATGTTTACCACTCGCAAAGTACAATGTGCCGCGGGAAATGAACGCTATATCTTTGTACTCGTTTTTTTTTAATACTCGACCATTGATGTCCGTGCACGAAATATGAAATTCTCCTTTATAATCCAATTCTTTCTATTTTCCTCACGTTTAAAGATAAACAAACTTTCAGTTATTCCATATTCTAGACAGTCCATGAGCAAACAAAAAAGGAAAAGAAAGTGACTTATTTACAGTTCTTATCATATGCCTCGTGCACAAGATATATATACGCACACAGACACACACACAGGCGGGGGCGCACGTCTAAAAGAGGCAAAAATTCTCCCGCAGCCTCGCGAGTCCGCAAACAATACTCGTCGCGCTCCCAGACGTACGCAGCGCGCGCGCAAAAAAAAAACAAAAATGCGCCCCAGCTCTACGACGACGACGTGACGGCTCATACACAGACAAACGTCTCTTGCTGCTTCTTCTGCTATGGGCGAGGCTGTGTGCGTGTGCTCGCGTGTGTGACTGTGTACAAGGGAAAAGCAAGCGGAAAAGAATTCCTCTCGTGCGAGAGAGGGAGAGAGAGAGAGAGAGAGAGAGAGAGAGAGAGACAGATACATTTCGTGCGGGATATAGGATATGCGCGTGGCAGTTTCTTTTCTGCCCGCTGTCTCTCTTTCTCCCCCGCTCTTGACGAACGTACGTGTCGTACGTGACTCGCGTCGTACGTCGGCAGATTAGAAATATTCTCTCTCTCTCTCTCTTTGTCTTGCTGGGGTGTGTGTGCATGTGTCCGGCTGCTGCGACATGCGAGGGTGGGACGGTCGCGAGCGAGTTTGGGTGGCAAATTGGGGGATCGACGGACAGAGAGGGAGAGAGTCGCTATGGGTCAACGATGAAATTCGCATCAAAGGCATCGGAAATCCAATAAACATTCCTTCTTTGCTCCACTTCTCTTTATGCTCGCTCACTCACTCTCTCTCCCACTCTCTCTCTCTCTCTCTCTCTCTCAGTGGTTGGCATTCCGGACGCACAGCAGTTGCTCTCTTCTCGTTCCCTTCTCTCGCGCGTTTGCACAGACTTCCTCGCGATACAGAGCAAAGGGAAAGGATTTCGTGCACCAGCTGTGGACGTTTCTCTCCGATCGCGGATATGTATTTGCATCCGATTGATATCTGAGCGCAAACCTATACGGGTCGTGTATATGAAGACACGCGTGTGTATATATATGCGGGTGTGGATGAATGGTAAGGAACAGAGGCGACCGAAAGGGGAATTAATACGATTCGGAATAGATATTAATGAAGGCTGTGGATGTGGGGTTAGCGAAAGGAAGGGGGAGATAATATCGATTGTCAAACGTCAGCTTATTAGTCGGTCGGAAAATTACCGTTTGTTCGATCTGACTGTCGCGGCAATCAGTACACATAAGCGCTTCTCTGGAGGTCTGCGCGTACATGTATTGCGTTTCCTGCAGGTGAACATCCACATATAGTAATATTGACGATGGAGCGAGTCGATTGATTGCCGTTTGTAATGCCGTAATTGTTTCGTGTACCCGTGACAGCAGGACGTTTGTGCATTTATACGCGGATATAGAGTATGTAACGTACAGAATTGTTACAATTTTGAAAATGTGTATTGACGACAGCATATAATGTGTCTGCTAGTATGGATGTCCAGGAGTAGAGAGAAGAGTAAACGACTACGGATGAGCGCAAGATATAAGAAAATCAGAGCATAATAAATTAAGGGGTAAACAGGACGGATGGCGTTGGCCCGAAAAAGCAGAAACAACGCGAGAAACACGACGTCGAGAACGGATGAGAGCTCGGGAAAAAGAGAGACAGAGGGAACGAGAGGAAGAGAGAGAATGGAACGGAATTAAAGCTAAAAGCAAAGCAAGGGAGCGAGTAGAATTGGGCCAGAATTAGAGAGAGCATGAGAGAGCATCGAAAGGCGAAGCCAACGAGAGAACAACAAATCAGACGTTTAGTCGAGGCAGTGAGAGCCAAGTAAGTGCGCATCATAGGAGCGAAAGGAGAAAGGCTACAGAGTAAGTCATTAAGCGCAACGAGAGAGAGAGGGTAAGCTTTAAACGCTAAAAGGTTGCAGAGTTGAAAAAGCGTGCGCGCGTGCGGTAGATATACTGCAAAGAAAGATCGGTTGCAACAGCGAGTGGCATTTCAAAAGAGAGTTCAGCTAAGTATATCGAGCGAACTCCTTTATTTATACCAATCAGGTCTGTACCACCGTGTGTTACTTTACCGAGTTTCATTTACCAGCGCAGTAGCTCCATTGCGTTCGGTCCGCGCGGACCATTCTCGATTTTTCGCCCGTAATTCACGCTTGTTCTTGGCTTTAACCGCGATACCGAAATCCAGAGTAAAGAAGTCTAAAAACTACCCAGTTTGCGAGCTCGGCTTGTAATCGCGCACATACAGAGAGAGAGAGAGAGAGAGAGAGAGAGAGAGAGTAAATTCCGGTGCCCGTTGCAGTATTACGAAAAGATATACACGCTCGCCTCGCGATACAATATCGGTCACGATTAACGCGAGAGAGCTTTTCGCGCTCTTATTATGAAAAGAAGCGATCATTTTCACACCCAAGAGCGTATAAGCAATAATCGAACGCCTTTGTCGTGTACATTTATTTTCGGTAATGCACGAAGCACGAGTGTCGCTCTATCCGCTATATATGCGAGTACTCGGTGATTGTCTTTGCGAGGAGTGAGAGGCAAAGTGGCAGCCATTAGAGAACGAGTCTCGAGAGGCCTTCTTCCCCGTCAGAAACGTTACTTAGCCATTGTAATTGAGTTGTCAGAGGCCGAGGGGGATGGTGGTGATTATGCGCTATAGCTTCGGCGTTCGACTGCTGCCTACACTGCAGTTATCGCGGAGCTCGTGGAAGTAAACGTGCGCGAACGCTTGGGTAGAAGACCACTTTTATAAGAGATCGACTCGTTCGATTCGCTCGGCGCGCAGCTGAACTTTTGCTTTTTCCCTCCTACGATTGTAAGTATAATTATTCGGGGTGTACGTGTGTAGATGTTGGGCGACCGCTAGAGTCAAGTTGATCGTCGGTTGCGGGAATGAGTGCGAGAATTAATGACGGTTATGATATGAGTCCATAGGGATAGGTACAAAGCGTTGATTTCGAGCATTGAGAGCGTTCGAAACATTCTTAGATCATTGCGCCATACTCGATTCGCCTCATCCCTAAATCCAACATCCGCTACAAATACCACAAATCCCCTTCCAAGCTTTTCCACCGCAACTCTGAAATCCAGAAGAGGAAGAAGAAGGCTCGAGGTTAGCATTCCTCAGGCTTTTTCATCGCGTGTGTATAGTAACAGCATCAGCAACACGTAGCCGCTGGTTAATTGGAAAGCTCGTAGCTCGACATTGAACTGGTCGTATAGCCCCCGAACAGAATATCTCTCTCTCTCTCCCTTTCTTACCCCCATTCCCTTGCGGAAATCCCTGGGTTCCATACAAGCCTGCATGCATAGCTCGCTAGCAGCTTCAATGGACGTCGCAATCGCTGTAATCGAATTGGAAGCCACGCGCGTCCTCGCGCGATTAGATTCTGCCGACGCGGCTTTAGCCTGTCTCTCTCTCTCTCTCTCTCTCTCTCTATATATATA
>UELV01085199.1:0-10799 GCA_900490015.1 Megastigmus stigmatizans | reverse complement strand
CCCCCCCCCCCTGCGTGTCAAGGACAGAACACGTCGTCCTGCACTATCGGCAATGCGGCTCGGTACAAATCGCGCGTATCATGACGGCCGAGCGACATATACGGCGCCGCATGAAAGCCACCATAAATCGCGTTAATTAAATCTCACAGCGCTGCCCTTACACACATACACACACAGACACGTATAACACATCCTCTGCGCATAGTATATATACGTCTCCATAACAAACGCTTAACCATCACGCATGTCGGCGATTATCATCTCTCCTCTGGCGCGCGCACATATTGCACGTGTATATATACATATAAGAGAGGCCATGCAATGCCTCCGAGTCATGCACACAAACTGCGCGGGGTTGGTGAAAGGTCATAAAGTCGCGCGCGGCGGAGGGCGCGAGGGAGAGAGAGAGAGAGAGGGTAAGAGAGGGGGGTTAAAAAATAAAGGAGAGCCGCGGGAGCCTCTTCCGGACCCCCCCGGTGTCTTCTCCGAGCCATTAACACCCTTCTACGTCATGACTATCGCCAAAGCACATATATAACCTCGACCGCTTGTGCACAACTCGTCCTCTGTCAGTGCATGGGATATTTGGGTGTGTATGTGTGTGTGTGTGTATGTAGCGAAGGCTCTTTGTCGAGTGCCGGTTTGTGTATCTCTTCGATCACTCGCTCGCACACGCGCGGGGTAGTTTAAATTAAAAGTCAGCGCGCGCTGTCGACGCAGTTTACCTCCTATCTTCCTCTCTCTCTCTCTCTCTCTCTCTTGCTCTTCCACTTTCTTTCCCTCATCCGCTCTTCCTATATATATATATATATATTTCAGCCTCTCATTTTTCTTCTCTGCGTATACCTTCAATATATATAGAGACCGAATTCTCTCTCTTTCTCTTTCTAGTTCAATCGCTCTTTTCATTGGTCTTTTGTGGGTTAGCGGCAGCTGCGACCGAAGGAGAGCGGCCAATCGGCTCTTGAGCTCCGACCGAAAGTGTCTGATTAGAAAATTAATGACCGCAACGGGGTGGTGCACTTTGGGAGTTGCGTGTGTGTGTATGTGTGTGTCTGCGTGCGTGTGACTGGCGTTTCAGTTTCGTATGTATTTGGTCTCTGCTTATACCTTTCAGCACACTTGGGTTTATAAGGTAACGCACGGGCACAAAGCTGCATTGTGTCGGCTGGTGTCAAAATATTGTTATGCACCGATTTCATTTTAGATCGGCGTGTGTTTATAATGTGCGAAATTCTGTTGGAGTTAGCTGCCGATCCGAAGGTGTTTGTAATGAAATATGCTTTCGATTAAAGCTTTTTACTTTCTGAATGCGGCTCCATATAAACTATTGCTTATTGCAGATTATGCATTCTGCACCAACTATCTGAACAAGAGTTTTAATTTTTTTAATGAAAACATATCCATTTTTCAAACCGACTACGTAATCGATTCTAAATTCGTGCGGGTCAGATTAAATCGACAATATAATTTAAGCGCGAAACGATAAAGCAGAAACAATGCGGTATTTAAAGGGGTCGACCTATCGTCAAGAGCGAGTCGTCGCATTTAAAATCGATTCTTGTTGCCATATAATGCGGTAGGCATCTTTTAATTAATTTTTCACCTTTCATCCGATACACCCAAGACACGTCGCGAGACTATAAAGAATATATAAACGAGCATTTAATCCGATCAATCCGATTTTCATTATCAGCTTTATTGCTCACTCGATATAAAATGTAACTTTCCTCGCTCTCTCTCTCTCTCTCTCTCTCTCTCTCTCTCTCTCGCTCTCTCTTCTGTAGACTTGGGCGACTGAAAATCTCAAAACAAATTGTATTTATTTGCCTATACCACGAAGAGGCGTGAACGCAATCGGGCACATGGTGTGTATTATATAGACCTGGCTGTGCTGTGAGCTGCAGTGCAGGAGCGGCGGCGGTGCAGGAGCACTGTGCACCGAGCGCGCATTCAAAGAAGGTGAAAGCTAGTCGTAAACAGCTGTGCAATCTGTTAAAGCCTGGGATAATGGGCATTACCTAGATTGGACCCCAATAATAAACTAAAAGGTAAGCTATTGGAATACGTTTTAGATACCTATCTCTCCCCCTCGAGAATGCTATAAAGTAATAATATTTTTATTTACCACCGGGGCGATTTTTATTGCTTCACCGCGCGAATGGAGCTTTAGACTTTTTTTTGTTCTCGGGTGAAATCAACATAGTAATGTGCGTAATATGTCTTTATGTAACTAGGTAACCAGGCGAGGTGTTAACCAGACGGAGAAAAATATTGGAGACATTTTCACATAAACGATTATTTTACACCTTTCATATACTGTATATATACTGTCGGTATGGAATTTTTTTTAGAGAATCTCGCTTCTTAACTAAAACTTATCAACCACCTACACACACAAAAATTATCTTAATATTGTAACTACACATACACGTTTTACGCCAATCGAAATCCATTAACAACTTAATTTGTTCTTGTTTTTTCAAGAAAACTGGCAAACTCTCTAATCAACGCCACATCGGATATTCGATCTCGAAGGAAAAAGTCATGCAGTTTCAGCGTCCTCGTCGCACGCTCGGTCGTCTCGCTTCGCGGGACCCATTAGCAGAATTATTAATGACCCGCGTCATTTTGCTTATAAATAATACACTGCGCGCGTGAGCCGCTCTCGTCGCTACGTGTATTTAATCCGGACACACACGCGCGCGCACGCATATATACGGGCAAGACTCTTTGATATGTGGTCGAAGCGGCTTGGACGCACAAAGTGTGCGCATGTAGTGTCGCATTTGAATAACACGTCGGCAAACTAGTGCATAAATTTCTAATTACAAGAAAATCAGTATGTCGCTTGTATACTCTCGGACTGCGGGGAACGGCTCTTCCTTTTTCTTTTTCTTTCATTTTCTATTTTTGGAGCGCGCGAGCGAGGTATATTGTGTATATATTCGGCAGCGTGTAGTATAATTAATTCGGCATGTCGGCGCTTAAATGAGTCACCCGAAACGGAACACGATATTTCGCTGTTTTATTGGACGCTCTTGGCGGACATTATACATGCTCTCGAGGGGATGGGACTGCTTGTGACTCTTTTTTAAATTACGAGCCAGATTATGAAACTTCGTATAATATAAGATATTTTTTTTTTCCATCTATAATTTATCTGTATTCGTGCAGCACTTTCAAGAAAAAGACTGCCTGCATCTTACACTCAGATTAATCGTAATCTAAAACAGAGATTTTATAAACATTACAGGCAGCAAAATTTCCATAAGCTTCTAGAATTAAAGCAGCATATTTCACGGCGCATTCGCCGTCGCGCGGCGGCCTTGTTTACCATCCCCGGCATTCGTTCCGTTATGCAAACAGCGCGCGGCCATAGTTTTCGTCGGGGTGAAAAAAGAGCAGCACAAAAACTGCTTTTTTACCCCTCGTTGTGCCGCTGCTGCATTCTAGAAGAGAGAGAGAGAGAGAGAGAGCGAGAGAGTGAAAAAGGAGGCGCGCGCAGGGGAAAAAAATCTCGAAAATTGAGGTACAAAAGGAGAGCGCGCGTCTCACTTCGTTTACAAGACAATAGCTGCAGCGGCTCCCCAGTCCCCCGCGCGCGCACGTGCTATATACCTATATATTCCAGATGAAAATGAAAGAGACGCGCGCTCCCTGCTGCTGCACCCTTTATTAAAACGTATTACGTTTTACGGGGGCGGTTACACAACCCCATAAACAGCATAGCTTATGGAAGTGGTGTGTGCTGAAGGAAAAAGCGCCGAGTGACACTAAAAATCCCGAGTTTACACCCGTTACAGCGTCGGTGCCTATAGTGGTGCTTTACGGTGGGTAGCGGTCCGCGTTAAAAGCTACCGGCCGCCATTGATGTCTCTGTCGTCGTCCCAATTAGGACGCTATAAAATCTCCCGCACGGCCTTTTTCTCTCTCTCTCTCTCTCTCTCTCTCGCTCTCTATACATTTGACTGGGCCTCGACTCTGTGTATACACCGCCTCTTTAAATTACTTTGCTCCCTATATCTTTCTTCTTCGCTTCAATTTTTTTTTGTTTTAATTTCGACGCAAGAATTAATTTGGACGACGCGGAAGAATTTTCGGTGTCGCCGTCTGAGACGATCTTACAAATTGAGCGGCGAGACGCGATCTGAGCTTATTTAACTAATGAGCCTGCCGAGATATCTTGCGTGTCTGTATATATATATATATATATTTATACACATATATATGGGTACCGATCTATTCTCTCTTTTTTCTCAAGGCTTACGATCAAGGTCTTGTGGACAAGATTAATCAAAATCAATCTGGTCATGATTTCCGACATAGTAATATATAAGATGGAAATCTATAGTAATAAGGTTTATTAGCGAGTAGAAAATAGTGTAGACAGTAAATTGACTTCAGCGACGGAGATAATGAATGAAAAGTTTTGACGAGATAATATATGTTCATTAGGCGCATCGGTACTTGGAACAATTTGCAGTATCGGTCGTTCGGACCGCGCTCAGTTAAGCTCTTCCGCGTCGCCGAAATTAACTTTTTCGTCAAATAATAAGGGAGGCGTCCGTTGAGAAAATTGAATACCAGTAAACACGATTATCCAATGCGTAAGAAGCCCCATATGGTAGATTTTATAGCGCCTCTTAATTAAGACAACGCAGTTAATTTATTAACAAATTTATATTTTCAAATAAAATCAGCTAATTTATACAAAGAAATAAACTGCTTTTCAACGCACTACTTAATGCTTAGAGTTTGAAAAATAAGATTTTTATTATACAATAAAATTGTATAAATATGTTGAATGATCTGTCTCGAACAGTTATAATCCAATCTAGAATTTGTAACTACGAATGATCAAAATCAAAAAATTATACTATTTATATTTTCAATATTTCTACTCGTCGTATATATATATAGTATTCAAAAAGTAATTCCCTCTGAAATTCACAGCCGCAGATTCTTCATAAACAGCTCAATGGGACTAAGAAAACTTTTCAATAGTTTCAGCTGGGCAATTAAACTTTGAAATATAAACAAAATGGTAGCTCAGAAACAGGAAATTGCTTTTAAGGATAGCGGGGCGCAATGATCATAGAGCGAGCAGCGAGCGACTTAGTTTTCTCTTCTCGCTCTCGTCCTGCACGCGGCAAATGGATTAAAGGATGTCAGAAGGCATTTTTTTCTCCCTCTCTCTCTCTCTCTCTCTCTCTCTCTCTCTCTCTCTCTCTCTTTCTGTTGGTCTGCGCAAGCGTGAGGAATGGAGGGGAAAGATGCCGGTCACCGTGTACCTCTCCGAGTGATTTTCAGAAAAGTACGGAGAACAACGAATCGCGGACTCACCGCGGGGGTCCGCCACGGAAAACAAGATCTCATCTAGATAGACCAGACGCTTGCTCCAGTCCTACTGACGCCAAACTCTCCGTCCATATAGCGTATATATATGTGTGTGTATTATATATTCTCTCTCGTCCGCGAGCGCAAAAAAAAACACGGAAATATACCGGCGGAGAGGAAAGAGAAAGGGAAAAAACAGAGTGCCGCATATATATACATGAAACGTCAGTTCCTAAATTCACTTTCAGCTAATAAATATAGGTAGTTTTTTAATCGGCCTGCTGCTGCTGCTGCTGCTGAGCACTGCCGCTTCGAAAGTCGAGCCTGTCTTAATTTTCACGGGGACTAGTTACGGGTTTATCGGTAAATGTGGCGTTTAAAAATTACTTGAATGATCGGATAGGTTTTTGAAATTTACATTTTTAATGTAATAGCCTGTGGTATATGGACGGTTAAGTTGCTTTTATCTTTAGAGAGATTGAGACCAATAAGATTAAATACCTAGCAACTTAAAACGCGCATTTTTACTAATTTTATACGTTTTTTTTTACAATTTCATAAGCTTTCAAATTTACGCGAAGAAAAGCGTAAATTAAAAGTAAATTTAAATTTTTTCGGCACGAATTATTAATCGCAATCACCAATTACACAAAGGAATTTTAATTTCTTATCAAGGAAGCTGCTCGTCACCCAACTTTACACTTACAGCCAGAGACATTCTTGTATATACTTGGCCACGAATAAGAAAAAAACAACAACAATCACCGGTAAGCACTTACAGTTATGAATATGATCGCGCGCTGGCAGAGAGGAAATAAAGAAAAAGAAAAAGTCGAGAAAAAGGTTAAGGTTCGCACAAGAGCCGTACGAAGAAACGAAACCGAAAGAAATTATCATAATGCGCGATCGCGATCGACGCTCGAGATCGCCGAGCGCGTCTCTCTCTCTCTCTCTCTTCTCAACGCGCCAGGAATCCTCCCCCTCCACCTTCCCGCATATGCACTTTTACATGCAGCAGAGAGAGAGAGAGAGAGAGAGAGAGAGAGAGAGAGAGTCCCGGGCGCGTCGAGGCGTCGAATATTCAGGCGCGACGTAGACGCGCGACGCGTCCACTCACGGACGCGCAAAATGGATGGCGCGCGTTTCTCTTGCTCGCATATATATATATATATATATATATCGCGCAGCTCGTATACTACGTAGGGAGATGCTATCTGAACAGGGAGAGAGAGAGAGATTCGGTGGGAAGAAGCATCTATACCCGATATGTATACAATGCCATAGCAACGTGCCGGGGAATATTGCAGCCTTGACAAATTGCCGCGCTGAAGGCCGACCCCGGTAATTACGGGGCAAAGGAGTAAAGGAGATACGCGTCTCCTCTCTCTCTCTCTCTCTCTCTCCGTTCTTGTTGCTGTTTTCAGTGTTCTTTTTTGGCGAGCATTTATTGTATACTTGTGTATACGTATACGTGTATGTAGGAGATAGCGATGCTGGCATTCCTTGCTTTTCGATCTTGAGTGAAGTAATGGAGAGGATGAGTTTCGCTGCAGTGGCATTGAGCGAATATCAAGAATGAACGGAAATTTTTTGCTATACTTTCGAGATACGCAGTGGTAGTCGTATTCATAATTTAGATGAAGTGCTACCTTTGCCCGATTGAGTTTTAATCTCAATTTCATTGTTTTGTATATATTCAAAGTTTTGTATAGATATGGTGTACTTGAAATTAGTTCATTCATGTAGTTAAGGACTCAGTCAAGGGAAAAATTCTTGCAAAGCTGTAAATAATTGTTTAATTGGTATTCTTAATAAATTTGATTAATAATGATTGTTTCCGAGAACGTTTGCCGCTACTAAAATTACTGCCAAGGCGTTAAGTTGTATAGTTTTCAAAAGAAAAACTTCTCTGAGATAAAAAATTTTCCCAACGGACCATAATTTTCAGTGAACAATCTTTTGTTCCAGCGACATTTTTTTCCATAACGCACTTATAAATATAAAGATCTTCCAGCTCTTTGTCGATTGTTAATTTACGTCGAGCAGAATTTTCCGTCCTACAGTCTCTTTTTTTTTCCTCTGTTTTATAATGAGAAAATGTCTTTCAGGATATTATTATCCTGTTTAATTTATTCTCCACGCAGAGCCTTTATATCCAAGTCTTCGCACTGAGAGTTTACAATGTTGCTAACGACATTTACTCGCGTAAATGAAAAGATAAATTTTAAGAGCATTGTGTTTTATTGGCTATAATTAGCATAATTTGTTGACCTGTTACTTTGCTTTCGATAAGCCATCTCGAGTAGTTTACTCTGTATCGTACTTGTAATAATTGTCAGTTGAAATTGCTGTGTTTTTGATTGATATTCGGAGAAAACCGCCTTTGACTTTATAAAGGATACCTGCATTCTTACAAAATTAACAGCTAATTGTTAACGATCGCTTATCGACTTTAAAATCTT
The DNA here is from genome assembly GCA_900490015.1 of Megastigmus stigmatizans. NCBI lineage: Eukaryota > Metazoa > Arthropoda > Insecta > Hymenoptera > Megastigmidae > Megastigmus > Megastigmus stigmatizans. The sequence continues at coordinate 2,997 of UELV01085199.1, read as the reverse complement.
AATGGCATTCATAAAATGCGCTTGAGAATTGTATTTACTATAATATAAAAATAAGAAAGTATCATTTAACTATGTTCATTGAATAATTTCAAAAAATTTTAATTTTTGTTAAGCAAAATTAAGCGAATTGTTCAGTTTATTAATGCAATCATATTTCAATGTATAGATATTTGTATTAGATATTATTTATCTTGACTATCGAATATTATATTCAAAATCAATATTCAAGTAAGAAAAGTTTTAAAATCACAAAATTCAGTGTATCGAAATTATATTATTCAAAGTTACGATCTGTAATGATATAATTTAGCATTCGACATGAACTAGATAATAAATAATCAGTTTATTCAGGTAAGCTGAAACTTTATTGCAGGTGAATTGTCATATTAAGTAGTTTCTAAGTTGAGAAATGAACAGAAAATAAATTCTGCCAATTTTCAAAAGAAAAAAAAATATTACTCATTCATTTTCACATATATATTATCTGTCTAAATACTATGCTCTGATCTGGACTCAACGGATTTAGTTGTTTAAAAGAATCAATTGCAGCTGATTGTAAGTATGTTCAAATTAAAAATACGATCAATGCTTAAACTTTATATACGCTTCAATTACTCGCGTCTTAGTCTTATAGTGTAATATTTACTGAATTCAATATTATAGGGTGAGATTAACTATAGGTTGATTCGATAAAAAGAGACTGGATTTAAAATGAACGATCAATTTAATCATTTTTAATTATGCAATTTTACATTCAACAAACAAAAGCTGAATAGTCAAAATGTTAACAGGTAACACGTCTATTTTTAATATATAATATACGCAAATGAAGAGCCGTATTAGAATCAAAGAGACTTTGAAAATCCCACACAACAGCTATAGCCGCGCACAAGGTGACCTATTATTTTAATGGATTCAGTCCACGACAAAGTATCCCTTACACCCGAGCCAGTATATTCATCATAGTCGACAAGAGCGCAGCATAAATATTTCGTCTCCCATTCTCTCTCGCTTAAATACATCACGAAATAACTCGCCATTAGTCAGTGTAATTTATGCATCATTAGCGCCGCTGGTCCAGCCTTTCCTAACCCTTTCCTGCATCCATCTCTCGGGCGATGAAAAGTTTCTAAAGATTTTCCCCGCTTTCGCGGCTTCTCTCTCTCTCTCTCTCCCTCTCTACTCTCCTCTCTTTGTATGCCGAACGCGACGTCTTAATTACACAGCCGCGCGCGGGCAAAAGGGCTGCCGGTGCCGCCGCTGTATAACGCGAGTCTTTTTAAGTAATATGGAAACTGTTGTGTATACATCGCTTCGTCGTCCTCTTGTGCCCTCTCTCTTCTTCGCTTTTCTTCGGCATTATAGAAACAACAAAGGGCCAATAAACACGGTAGTTCGTACCTGTCCGAATAAGTATAAGGCCCTACTAACGCGCCTACAAAGGGGACGTAAATTCATAAACGTGTCGTCGTTTGTTGGCAGAGAGAGAGAGAGAGAGAGCGAGAGGGAGAGGGAGAGAGAGAGAGAGAGGAGAGAATCAGGACGGAAAAAAAAAAAGCAACAGCAGCGGAGGGATCCTTCCGAGATGCGACAATAAGACTATAAAACGTTCCGCGGTACGTCAAACAATGTGCTCTCCATCCCCGAGTGTGTTTCAAGCATCTTGAGAGAGCCTCCGCAGACTCTCTCTTTCTCTCTTCCCTGTTGCGCCATAATGCGCCGCGGCTTGTGCTCGCTTTTGTCTGGGATTGTCGACGGATATTTCATATTTCTCTTGCTCGATTTTATGCTTTCGGTTGGTTTTTCTCCGTCTCTTCTCCTCTTTCTTTGTCGTCTCATAGTGCATGGGCTGTTATATAGCGCGGTAAGCCGTAACAGTAGTAAAATCAATGCAATATACGGTTCACCATAAAATTCCTGATAGTTTAAATAAATCTCGGTGTCGTGGAGAAATACTGTGCACGAAGCGGTAGCGGATAGTTTTGTCGGGCGGCAGAAGATTGTAATTCAATTATAACACTAGAGAACAATAAGTGATTCGAAACGTGTTTGTGTATAAAATCGAGGATCACGCGCGCCAAGTTGGATATGAAGGCGATTGCTTTCGAATGGCTTTAAGTTCTACTCACGTGGACAAGTAAGGTTCTGTGTATAGCGATAATTTCTGCAGCTTACCTGAAACATAAAAGAAAAATAACAATTATATGCACATTCAGATATGATTTGTAAAGGTATATAGGTGTGTACAGTTTATTTATTTGTCTTTATCAACTCTATTTACTGTAGTTGAATTATTTATTTGCTACAGTGATACTTAATACTAATATACGTATATGATATATATGCGAAACTAATACTTATAGATTTATATGAGAATTGCTATTCAAATACGTGCAATGCAATTTTTCATTGGAAATTAAATTTCATCATATTTAATTTCAAACTTAGAAAGTGCACATTCGATTCTCACGATAACTGGACGCGTTATCTCTATTAAAATTCTTGAAAATCGATGTCGGTCGTGTCAATATTTCGATCAATTTTCTACCTTATACATAAAGGAAAAAAAAACCAAGTCGAGTAAACACTCCTATCTAGAATAAAATAATGTGAAAAAAAGTATACCGAAACAATTCAAAGTAAAGAATTATTTTCCAGCCCCGAAACAACAATCATCACAACTTTTCCCTCTAATCACCCCCAAAAAAGTAAACTAAAATTACAATCACTCGCTGCAGGCGCAGAGCTAAAATACACATCAAGCGTCATGAAATTCGCGCAAACACCAACTACGCCTCTGCTTCTTTTTTTTCCTCTCTCTCTCTCTCTCCACCCATGGACTACATGATAACGAGGCATGCGGAGCGCCTCCGCAGGCACATTATAAAATGACGAGCTTACTTTAAAACAAGCGCTTTTTCGGATTTCCTACACACAAACAGACAGACAGAGAGCGACCCTGCACACACACACACACACACACACACACACACACAC
>UELV01085198.1:0-14559 GCA_900490015.1 Megastigmus stigmatizans | reverse complement strand
ATCTAAGAGTCCACGGAGCGCCGCCACCACCGCCGCAACCCTCCCGGGGTTATTACTGCACCCCCGGGGCTACGCGACGGCGGCGGCGGCGTCGGCGGCGATACCGAGCTAAGAAATGATAACGGCACTCGCGCAAGCAAGCGAGCACCACCATTTTCGAGTTATATTGCCTCGAAAGCTGCGAGTAGCGCGCACCAACAGCCCCACAGCCCAGCTAAACCGGTATACGACGATCGCTGCTGCTGCTGCTGCTCCTATCGCCGAGAGATGCGCCTTATATAGGGGCGCCCATTCTCTTCCTCGCTCTCTCTCTCTCTCTCTCTCTCTCTCTCTCTCTCTCTCTCTCTCTCTCTCTCTCTCTCTCTCTCTCTCTCTCTCCCTCTTACACACCTGGCCAGGAACCTTAAGAGAACGCTTGAGAGAGAGAGAGAAGGGGAGCCGTTATTGCGAATATTCCCCAAGGGCTAAGAAGAGCTCGCAGAGCGCGAACCATCGATTCTAATGACGTAACGTTCGATTGCTTGGGCTGCTGCTGCTGCTGCTGCTGCTCTTGTATCTGTGTGGATGCTCTCGATTTTCGGGGAGCGAGAGAGTTTACCGATATGGCTGAGCGGCCCGATAAATGTCGTGGAGCGGGGTAGGGCTGCACTTTGATTTATTTTATGGACGCGATGGGGCTATGCCGCACGTGTCCCGGTTTTTCAGATGCTCGAGATCTAGCCGTTTGTTGCGTTCGAGACGATGTGTTATAAGGTAGAGATGTCTTAGTTATATTGTTTTGTCGGGGGTTTTTTTTTGTGAATTGATTTTATCGAGGGTTTCTTTGCTGTTCAAACTGTAAAATACTTTAAAAGCAAAGGATCATTGCCGCGTCGTCGATAATTAGATAAACTAATAGAAAAAGTTTATATTCTAAGATCACGCGCGCGTCTGACTATAATCTCCTTGTACTACTGCGACCCAAGCAATTTGGCCAAAACAAAGCTCGAGAAAATCCATCGATAAAAAGTATAGGTGTACGGACCGGGAAGAGCGACGAGATGAAAAGTAGCCCGGGGAAAAAGGTCAGATCGCTCGGTGGCATCAATCTCCCTCTCAAGCACCCATTCCAGGGAAAAGCAGGGCGCGCGGAATTGCGGTTTAGAAATGGGAATGTTTTGCATTTCGGCCGGTGGCCGGTCGTGGCCTCCTCTCTCTCTCTCTCTCTCTCTCAGGCGCGTGCCCGTGTGGAGGCCTGCGAGGGCTAATTTATGTGAGAGCGGCGAGCAGCGCACCCCTCGTTTCACGCCCTCTTGCTCGGCTGGTCAAGCGTTTTATTTTCACTCTCGCGAGAGCTGCTCTCTTTAAAGCTGTGCCGAAGTTAAAAACACGGATTTCGCCGGCGCATGTTTATCGCTCTGGCCCGTTATTGCGCGAGCTGCCTTATTCTTTTTTCATCGCCCGTATCACGGATTCGCGTCGATTAAGCGGCAGGATTTAGTAATTAACGGATTCGTTCTTATACAGATGACGGGTGGCTTTTTCACTGGTTATACGGCAGAGTTTTAATTGCTCTCGTTTGACAACGTAATGCAAATATTACAAAGTCCTTTTGTATAAAACGTATTTTTTTTTTAATATATTAACTGTTCTGAATAATTTTGTATTTCATCGTTACATATTTTTTTAATTATAAACAATTTTAAAGAAAAGTGTTTAAATTTAACTCTCTTTAAGATTTAAATTAAAAATTTATAATTATCAATATAGAAAATATTTATAATTTGTTTAGTGTCTTCTGTAATAGTTTTAAAATATTTAATTTTAATAAATTTAATATTTGCATAAATCAACGATAACTAACATTTAAGGAAATTTTTTGTAATTATAATACTACGTGACACTTCAAAGTATTTACTTCATTACAACACAATGAATTCGTTTACGTACTTATCAAAATTTTGATGCTCGTAAAAATTAATTAAGTTCTCATAAAAAAATAACTTTCGAGATGACCGAGAAAAAAAAAGAAGGGAAAACTGAAGAGCATTGAAAGAGTCTCGGGTGGTCTAATTGTGCTGCGTTAGCCATAATCCCGGGCATTAATGAATTTGATTTGGCCGTTGGACAAGGGTACGGAGTCCGTAGGAGTGAAAAGTAACAAGCCGGCCAACCGTATAAGAGGACAGAGGAGCTTTTTATGGAAAAATAAATTCGCAAAATCGCCGGACGAAGGAGAGCGATACGCACCACGTTAAAGTGAAAGGAAAATAATATGAGAGATGGGGTGCGTTGATTCTGTGCTGGCTTTACAGTCTCGCTCAAAATTAAGTGATAAAGTGTCGACACCGTCCATCGATAAAAACATTTTTTCAATATGTTCAAAGAAATTTATTCAAAATTCGATTGTCAATCAAGAATGATATAAGCCTGTTTTTACCATTTATTAATGTAGCCCAGAAGAATGAAAGCTAAATCTCCAAAAATAAAACGTAACTTTATTGACACTCGTAACAACAGTCGCTAGTACATCGCAAGCTCAAACGCTAATGAACGCTGAAAAATCCACTTAGAACATGGCGGGCAACAGAAGGAGAGCATCGGCGCGCGGGACTGTCCGAGCAACAGCAGCAGCAGCAGCAGCAGTGGCACGGAGGAGGAAGACGAGGAAAAGCCGCGGAGCGCAGTTTGGCCGTCTCTCCCTTTGTGCGGAAAATTAAAATGAGATTCACTGCCCGCGAGAGTTGGGAGGGCAAGCAGCAGAGGGTATATTTAGCACAAAAAGCCTCTAATTTCCAACAAGGGTGTAAAAAGAGGGTGCGGCAGCGGCAGCGGAGGCAGTGGCGGCCACCGGTTCGCTCGGCCCGCTTGTTGAGTCTATAAAACACCGCTTAGCTTTTTTACCCTTTCCCCCGTTGGCCGTATACGCAGCGGACAGTCGACGAGAGATGCCAGGAGGTCGGCTTTAACCCCGTTAAGCTGTTTCCTGTCTTTTCCGTTCCTCTCTTCTTCTCTTTCTCTCTCCCTCTCTTTTTTCTCTCGGCATGGTCAGGCTCGCGCGGTAACCAAATTGAGTGAGAGCCCGAGCTTTTTCCGCGATACCCCGGCCCGACCAAGTGCTTTAGCTGTGGACGGCTCCCTTTAATCCGCTCTTTTTCTGCTGTTGCCGCCTTTCAATATGGGAGCTTCTCTTAATATTCGACATTTTTATGGGGGGAGAGATTATTCCCTGTTTAGTAGCGTGTACCGCGATTCTTTCATGTTTCAATATGCGGCCCTTATGCGGCTTTTCTAATTACGAGATGATTGAGGGGGGTTGGCCCGTAAATCTGTTTAGCGCGTGCTCGAGAAAAATTAATTTGTTTTGGGGCCGAGAAGCGGATTTATTATGATATTCAAGATGCTTGTCTTTTAGTACACTAAAATGGATTTATCAAATAATGAATTTTTAACCAATAGTTCAAACTTGATTTGAATATTATGAATTTTGCGATTACCTACATTTTATGCAAAAAACCTTGTAAGCAAGTTATGGCACTGTTCCAAAAACATTAACGTTCAGAAAACGTCATTGCAGGTCCATCGATGTAAGTCATCGTTTTGCTGAGAGCACAATTATGCTACTCCAACTTTTTCGGTCTCGAAGTCAGTCCAGCGCCAAAAGCTATCCAATTCAATTACTTCCGCTCCAGCAGCTACAAAAAATCTTCCGTTCTCCAACATCGCAGCCTACCTCCCTACACATTTTTACGAATTAGCTCCGCTCCACTAAAAGGATTCCGCGGAAGCAGGTCGTCCCAGCTCTTTTACAACCTACGCGCACACACGCACACAGAGAGAGGGGGGGGGGAGGAGAAATGCGCGTCAGAGTCGCAGGTCCCATTAGAGTCTTGCAAACTGATAGCGAGCGAGAGAGAGATCGGTTAGGATGCGTTTCCTAATCACGCGCCCACACGCTCGTTCCCTCTCTCTCTCTGGCTTAATCCGCCGCATTAAAAGTTAACGCGACTCTCCGAGGCCTTGCTGCGAGAGAGAGAGAGCGGGAGAGAGGCCATGTCCTAGCGGCATTAGATTTCTGAGTTCGCGAGAGCGCCAAGTTACGCTAACACCGGATCTGCGTTTCAACTGCGAAATTGCGTTAGGAGCAAGCGAGAGAGGAGAGCGGCTGCTGCTGCTGCTGCTGCTGCTGTGGCTTCCTTCGTTTCCAGCGGCTTTGCCAGAGAGTGCCAAATTTTATGTATCCGATTTCTTGTGTGAGAGTAAGAATGCGAGTGAGCTGCTCCAGCTGCATCATCGGCTTTGCTGCGAATGCCTCAATTGGATGCCGCGCGTGCATAGTCGATTTGGTGCTGGGTCGTTGAGCTTTTAGCGAGTGGATTGATAAGGATTTGGGATCGCGACACTGCGTCGTAATGGTCTAAATAATATAAAGAAAATATTCAGTTTCACTACCATATCCCGTATGGAGTTTCATAAGCCTTTGTTCTATTTTCTTGTTCTATCTTCTCTACAATAATTATGATCGTGTGGGGCATAATGTAAATAGATCAATATTGATTTCAGTTTGAATCTAATCGATGCTCCAGTATACGGCAAACTAACTGGCAGCTACACTACGTAATCAAAAGTTGAGATTGGCAAAGTTATGACGATACATGCTTTTAAAGTAACTTATATAGATGTCGGTGTAAAAGATATCGAATACATGGCTCGGTAAATAAGTTTCTTATTAGCGTTAGAGAATGCAAACTTGGATATGTTCGACCTTAGCTCGGGTCGGCTTGGTTGGGAGAATCGAAACAATAGGAGAACTGCGCGCGGCCCTGCAACAATAAATCCAACGGCGTTATATCTCGGGATATCGTTTATCACGCGCATAATATTGGATACTGATCTACGAAAATTCAATTCCCAATCTAAAGTGGCCTCGCCCAATCTAAACAGCACCAAATTCGCCAGCCAAACGTATATATGTATACTCTTTCTTAGCAAAAAGTAAGCTTACAACACACAAACGTCTCGAACTCTCGAGTAACGAAATTAATTCGAAAGACAAGCTCGCTCTGTCGTCTGCGCAATTCTCACGAGAAACAATGTTATTCAAATACACAGAGAGTGAGAGAGAAAGAGAGAGAGAGAGAGAGAGGGCGACGCGTAGGTATATACGGGGAAAGAAGCGAGATAGTCGTTAACTCGTTCGCGGAGCTTCATATTATAATCCGGCGAGCGTTATCTAAGTCGGGCCCGGCTGCTGCTTCTGCTGCTGCTTCTGCTGCTGCTTCGCTCGGCATTGTAACCGGATATCCGGAGTTAGCGAGGGTCACGTAAGAAACTACCCCCTGACATTAATCAAATACTACCTTTGCGCGTAAAGCCAGCCTTCTCTTATGCTCCTGTATACATATATATACGTGGTGCATGTACCGAGAGAGGCTGTGACTCCGTGTGCGCGCGCGTGTGTTCGTGTGTATTGTTTGCTGCTGTCTTTTGCCTTGGGATTCTTAATGCTTGATTAGGGATCGCTTTGCGGTCCGCTTCTGTGGATTAATGCCAGTTGATTTTCGTGGCTGGAACAATTGTTAAGGTTTCAAACACTATCCTTTCGTTAAATTTTCTTTGAAATTCCGTCATCTGTAAACTAAGGCGTTATTAATGACTATAGTATATGTTTTCATCTCACTACAAACTCGCCCTGGTATAGATCGAAAACTCGAATAATAGAAAGCATGGTTTAAATGGAGTCTTTCCAAAGCCTCTCGTGATCACCATCAGCCCAAGCGACCGTGATCGAAAAAGTATAGAAGAGCTCATTCGCACGGCTGGCGTAACAAGACCAATATTACAAGTACACAGAGGCAGAAGATGCTCGGGTCCTGTCTACATACTGCACCGGCTGGAAAAGACGAAGCCGACGCGCGGCGCGTCTTGAATAATGACACGACGAGACGCTATAGCTTCTGGAGCCGCCGCCGCCGTCGCCGTTGCCGGGATTCCCCGACTCACTCTACTTATAATTATTGATGCCGCGGCCGAACTTTATACAAACCTCCTTCTCCGCCACCCACGTCTTTCGTCCCTTCGCAGTGCAGCAGCAGCCTCCTCGACTACACACACACACACACACACACATATATATATATATATACACAGACGCACACAAACACATGTGAACTAGAGAGAGTATCTAGGGAGGAGGGCGAACCTCCTCGGTTTTCCAACCAATCCCTCGTCCGGCTTTCCAACCGCGCGAGCGCGCGAGAGCGAGGCAAGCGAGGCAGGAGGAAATTGTTGGAGTTTTCAAAGTCTGACGTGCAGGATATTATGAACCGGGTGGCAGGGGGTGGAGAAGGAGAAGGAGGAGGAGAGATGAAGAGAAAAGAGGGAGGAGAAGAGCTCTGCGGACGAAGCCAAAGCGACGACGGGGTTCAAGGAGAGCAGCCGGGATTTCTCAAGCTTCTCTCTCTCTCTCTCTCTCTCTGTGGGTGTGTGTGCGTGTGAATGCCGACGTGGTGAATGAGCGCAAACGAGTGTGAAAGATAGTATGCGCGTGTAGCTTCTTTTTCTCCGAGTGTGTACCTACATGCAGTTATGCACATATACACACACACACAAGTTGCGCTGAATGCGTTTTTCTACACTTGCATCTTTACCGTACAATAAAGCAGCCGCTGCTCAGTAATATGTACGCTTGTCTTTCAGCTGCTCCGTATATATATTTCCGCTTGCCGTATTTATGCAACTTTTCCCTCGTGAGCGCGCGCAAGTGTAACTTTCTGCACGCGTATCAGCATTCTTTCTGTCTCTCTTTCTCCGTGTTGTATACAGAAAAACAAAGTAATGCATGTACGGAGGTATATATGAGAAGGTAGGAGCGACGTCACCCCTTGTGAAAACTACGAGCCTTCGCTTTCCTCCACCATTCGTCTAGCTTCCAATGTACGCCGACGTTCCTCTGTATGTGTGTGAGTGGAAGAACTGGACGAGCGCTTTATAGTCTATTTCGAAGAGGGACAGCGGCTGACTAGACGTAAATGCCCGCAAGAGAAGAGCGCACGAGTTTATTTTTTTCTCCTTTTATCGGAGCGGTTGAGATGACCAAAACATTTTTCGTTATGAGTAGGTTGGGAGAGTGAATGTTTTATTGCCGATGATTTTAATTCCTTTTGTACCATTTGGATGGAAAATTCTCACCCGATAATCAACAGGGCACTTTTATTATAGCTCATGAAAATTTGGTAGGAATTATCATGAAGAAGTTAAAAATATTAAATCTATACATTTTAAATTTTACATTATTACCGTAAATCTTAAAAAGTGAAAAAAGGAAATTACTTATACGAAAAAAGTCAACTTTAAAATGAATATTAAATAATTTTTAAGAAAACCTTATATAACAAAAACTAAGTATTAACAAATCTATATATATATAATTATTATTATTGCATCATCATTTTGAAAAATATATAATTACTTTAATTAAAGAATACAATCTTTATTGAAAGAGTGTTAAGTACACTTTCTTTACTTTCAAGTTATATTTTTTGGGTTTCGTTTAGGAATAAGTTTTTTATTATAGCAGGGCTATGTGCATAAGGTACTTGGCGTGCCTCTATTATAGAATATTCACTTGTGTATGCAACAATCACCTATTATATTAAAATAATAAAACCAATCTTTTCGTCCGTCCATCTGAATTTAACCCACCAACGGGAAGTGAGTGCAGTCTAACCAAAATTGACAGTAGCTAAATGGAACCGAACCGGAACTGTCCGTAACTGACCGGAACTGAACCAGAAATGATCGGAATTGAACTAGAACAGACCGGAACCGAACCGGAACTGATCGGAATTGACTAGAACTGAACCGGAACTGGTCGGTTCTGTTCTGATCAGTTCCAGATCAGTTCCCAACCATTAAAATTTTTATTAAATAGTGTTAAAAGTGTATTCAAAATGTCCTTAAAGTGCCATAAAAGCGATTTAGAAGTGTCTTAAAAATGCTTGATAGTATCTTGTAAGTGTCGTAAAAGTGTCTTTATAGTTACTTAAAACTGACATAAAAGTGCCCTATAAGTATCTTATCCTTTAGACTAGGTTTCCTAGACTACTAGGGCAAAAGTCCGACTAATATTTGAGCCACTATAGTGGTAAAGCGACGGACTAAAGGTTAAAAGTATTTTAAGTAGCTTTGACTCACATGTCAACAATAAACTTTTAAGTAGATTTATCTCAATTTAAAAATTGTTTGATTTTTTTCTCTTACTCTAAGATTCTGCGGATATAACTGCAATGCCGAATCATTATTATTTATTTTTAATGACATTGGAAATAATAAAATAAAGCAGAATTGAAAAAAAAATAAAATAAAATTATTACGTGCAATTGTAAAAATAGCTGAATTTCACAATTAATTGAAATATATAAAAAATATAAAAAAATGTAACTTAAAAAAAAGTATTTCTTCTTTAAGGCGTTATTCTAAAGATCGCAAAGATTCCTACCTTACCGGCTTTTGGAATTGACGAAATAGAATAAAGGATTGCACATCTTAAAGAGAAATTAACCATAATAAGTACAATCTTCCGAGGGAGCGCGGGCGACCGAGGAATTATCGCTAGTATTATTTAATTTTAAAGATCAAAATAAAAAATGTTACAAAGCTATTCGGCATAAGTCTTATTAAGACTTATGCCGCTTATGCTGCTAAGCATTCTCTTCAATAGACACATTCGAGTTAATTCAGTTCATGTTAAATAATTAAGTATCTATACTTAATCCTTTAAGACCTTTTCTTTATCCATTTGTTCGTTCATGTTTTTCACAATGGCATTGAATTCTTCCTCTACTTTGACTGGTCCACTTACCGTCATATTTCCCTCCATGTTCTTTATGGCACCATACATAATCTCCAAACGTTGTTCCAATGGGACTTCCTCCATTTTTTCCATAATTTTGTCCATGTCTTCATTTATTTGCTCTATTCAACGCTTAGCAAATGTCATTTGTCCTTGGAAAGATCTGTAACAAAAATTAATAAGACAAATTTATCTACGATTTTTCAGTTTCATTTTGCGTCATGTTTCATGTCTATGAATATATAGAGTAATAGAAATCGCAGTTAAGAAATTAATTATGTACAAAATGATCTCACAAAAGGAAAAATACAGAAATTATCAGATGCGCAGTCCCCTTAATGTATGTAATTGGTTGCGATCGTGTGTTCCTGAAGATTGAAGTGATTAATCTTGTAAACTTTAATAGAAAGTATTAGATGATCCAAATTAAAATAAAAATCTTATATATACAATGAATCATAATAAAGAATATATATGGTCTTATAAACAAAATGAGTGTTTGCAAACTCTATTCCAACAATCATAATACAATTGTTTGCATAGCCATTTATGAACCTGAATCAAAGTTAATGCGTAATTTGAATATACTGTTATGTCGCATAACAGTTTCATTGTTTGATTCGTGTTAAGGGGATGTGCGACCCTCGGAAAGATTCCTACCTTACCGGTAGTGTCCGTAATTTCGTACTGAACAAAATATATAAAGATAGCTATTAATTTTCGGAAAAAACGCTCTGTTACGATCTCAGAAATGATGTAAGCATTATGTCATTGCAGTTTCATAAAATTCCATGCAGGATTCCCGGAGATTTTCTTCCTCGAAATTTTCGAGGAAGCAGCGTGGACGTTAACTCAGTGGTTAGAGTACTCGAGTTCGGCACGAGACGTTTCAGGTACTGATCGCGTTCGTTCGCCTCTCGTATTAAGAAGTCGCACTTCTCATTAAAGTCGGCCGTGACAATATGTACTTTTATGTCATTATTTTCTATAACTGCATTATCAATAGTTCTACGTCATTTTCAATATTTTCTAGATATGAGAATTTAATTTATAAACACTTACAAGGAAAGTAACCTGATTCGGAATCACCAATTTGCGTACTATAATATCTTATAGCGTATCAAAAATTAAGGTACACATATTTTTTATTGGAAGGCGGATAGTACACTTCTAGGGGATGTAAACCATCCTGAAAGGTCACACCCAAAAACCGTTTTTCTTTCTTGAGAATTTAGAGATGAATCTAATGAGACACTATTCCCTTTCAATGTCCCGTTAGTTTAATCTCAAAATTATCATTAGTTTTCAATAACTAAAAGTTATGGGGGTGAACCTTAGAGGTAGCTTACACCCACTAGAAGTGTTTTTTCCCCCCATAAAAAAATTCGTGTACTTTAATTTTTGATGCACTATAAGATATTACAATTTCATACACAAATTGGTGATTTCGGGTTGAGGTACCTTCCTTAATAGTATGATTTAGTTATGTCTCTATACTTACTATAATAAACAAAACATCCATACATATTTAGTTTATCTACTCGAAGGTACTTTGCGTGCCCCTATTATGAAAACCGCTTTAATTCCATCGAATATGCCCCAACCATCCAACCCACCCAGTAACAATTTTACACGCCCACGAAAAGGCTGTACAGCCTCCCTTTTTCCGCGCTCATTAAAAGAGTCGCTGTTGCGGCACCAGCTCCTCCTCATTTTCCACCTACGTCTACTTTGAGAGAGCTGGCTAGGCTCTGGCGCTGTACCGGCGTTATACCGCTCTAGTCTAGCTCTTCCAACTATATGCTCACGGCACTGCACCTTTGCCCAGCGCCCTTTGAAACGAGAAGCAGATTTTAGACGGTCGCGTTTGACTGGTGAGCAGCAGCAGCTTCGTGCGGCCAGCTTTTTTGTCATAAACCAGTCCCTTTAAGCGTCGCTGAGGAAGAAAATTCACGCACGAGCTCTCCTCGATATAGAATTTTCTTTGATGCCTTTGCCGGCCGCGCATTATCCTTGATCGTTTTATCGCTTTCAGCCACAATCTAAAATTATACTTTTGATATTCACTGACTTATACCTACACCATTCGCTAATGAAAAAAAAAAATCCTATACTAAAATTAGGTTCGCCATCACCGAGGAGTTATACATTGATGCGGAAACGCAAGGGAGAATATTCAAATGCGCAATACTTCTCAGACAAGGTTAGCGATAGCTAAAGCGTCGAATTCGATGAAAAGTGGCCTAGGTATAGGAGGGGGCGGCGTAAGCGCGTTATTAAAGTCAGCCATTGTGCGGTGTGCCATCGTTCAGCCGTCTCGTATAGCGCGCGGCGTGCATTTTCTGTGCGTCAGCTTTGCTGATGAATATCGAAGACGCTCGCGAGCTCCGGGTATATAATGTAAGATATGGGAGAATGAAAGAGAGAGAGAGAGAGAGGAGCGAGGGGATAGACGAGTAAGGACGAAGGGATAAGAGCGGCATTTTGAATAATGACGCGAAGAAGCGCTCGTGATTGAATGGGGCGCTATCTTACCTCCAGATTTCTCAAGTCTCTCTCTCTCTCTCTCAGCTCCGACGTAGAGACTCTCGCTCGTTTATAACGTTTCACGCGCTTCTAACCCTTCGGCTCGCGATATAAATCACGCGCGCTCGCCTTTTATCATTATCACTTTTAGCGCTGACTGTCTGTGCCTGTGCGGGAAAGAGATATGGAAAGGGAAAAAGTGTATGAGAGAATGGCGTGTTGATTCGTCGGCCGTTTCGTTATCTTTGCTATCGCGATGTTTGTTATTTCGAATAGTAAAAATTCAGGGGTATGCGTGATGAATTCGCGTGAGAAATTCCGAAGAATGATCATTATTTTTTAAGAACTTTTTCTCAGATGGATGAGTTTTAATAAAACGACATATTTATATAATAAAATAATAATATCAATGACATCAATTTTATTTTATTATTCTAAAATCACGTATATAAGTTATTTCCTATTAGTGTATATATGTCTGAAAACACGGAATATTTTAAATGTGGATTAAACTGTTCGTGGATGAATTTATAATTTGGGCGATGATCCTCGCGAATCAATAAAAACATTTTTAATCAAAAGGCTTTTTCGCGAGGATCATCACGAAATATTTTACCTTAAGCGACAAGATAGACATTGTGCAACCGAACAGTCACAAAAGCAACAGGAGGAAAAAATAATTATATAGACAATGTCACGCGCGCACTCGAGAAATCCAGATTAAAATGGCAGCAGCTCTTCTAGTGAGAAGAAAGAAAAGGAAGAGAGAGAAATGAGTCCGAATAAGTCTCGAGTAAACAAGCGACCAGTGGGTACGCGCGTCGTTGACTATAACGAAATTTCGCCGGATTCGCGCGGGGGGTCTGATGAAATTCTTGACTCTGTACAGCGGACGCACTTCTCTCTATACGTAAGAGACCTTTTTGAAGGGGCCCTTTAATCCCTTTCATCTGTTTAGCTTTTTCTCGGGGGTTCCAGGCAGCAGCAGTATCAGCACCAGCAGCCAGTAGTATACCATACACACACTATAACCAGTGGCGCTGCTTCCGTCTAGTCTGTCTATAGTCGTCGGCAGCTGGCACCATATATACATAGACTCGAAGCAGCTCGAGATCCTTTTAAATATTTAGACGAGGTACTCTGGAGAGAAATAGAGAGAGAGAGAGTGAGTGAGTGAGTGAGAGGGAACTGAAGAAGAACAGACGTATAGAGAGAAAGAGAGGGAGAGAGGGAGTTGGAAGCTGTGGAAACGAGGAAAGAGAGAGAGAGAGAGAGAGAGAGAGTGAGAGAGGCAGAGTCTCATCCAAGTTGGTAACTTTTGGCCGTATTAGCTTTTGTATATATATTACCTCATTTGCGAGAGGAAAGCTTATACTTCTGGCGCGAGTCGAGCTGCTGCTGCGTACGTGTCCCTGTGCTTGTGTGTGTGTGTGTGTGTGTGTGTGGTGTGTGTGTACAGGTATATACATAGAGTACGTGCACGTGGGCTGCACATACAGAGACAGAGCTGGGGCTTTCTCTCTTTCGCGCGCGCCGCCCGTCGTGCAGCAGATATATATACGCGCTCGGTGCCACCGCTGCACACGTGCTGCTGCTACTGCTCCTGCAACTCTATATTTCACCTGCACTTGTTACGTCCTTACAATGCGCCGCTCTCTACTCCTGTGCGTGTGTCTCTGTCTGTGCGGAAGAGAGACGAGGACGAAAGGATATTTTTCAAGCGGAGACTCATATCCGCCCAGAGGCTCGGGACTCCCGAGACACAGCGACGCGTAGTAAATAAAACGGTAATTGCTGTCAAGCTCGTTCTGCGGCTGCCTGCACCTTCGCGCCCTTCTGCGCGCGAGCGACTCTTGGCTTGTGTGTGGATGCCATGGTAGCTTTATCTTGATCGTCCCCTTTCTTTGGCTCTTGCGATGTCTTGAAGGATGTTATTTGTCAATTCGCGACTTTGGTTTTGTGGGTTGACGGGTTATTGGAGAAATCGAAGTGGTTCTTTTATCATTGCGGGATTATTGTAATTTTATTTGTATTGTGTGGCTTTACTTTACTCAGCTCCTTGAATGCGACTTTCAGCATGTAGTTTAGTCTTTCGGGGTATAAATATTGATGAAAGGAATACGGAGCCATTAAAAATTAAAATTTCCCGGCCTTTGAACATTGGAATCTTCGTTACAGGTTTTTCAAGTTTCTTGCTTTAACAACTTAGCCGCGATTGACTTGAAACTTAATACGATGATAGAATAATCACAACTTGAACAAATGTTATATTTTTTGTCCAAAACATAATTATTGTAGTGTATACAAATTTAATAATTTCCTTTTTATACTTTCTAAATTACCATATTCTTAGAAATTGGCTGAGTTACCTGCCTGCGCTTCGTTAATAAATTCTCTGCAATCTTCTAAAGTTTCAAGTCGATCGATTAATTTACTAAATAGGGAAGATTAAAAAATATCGATTAAGAGGGCAGCTCCGACATCTTGTTAAATTTGCTTTTAACAGTTACAGATAAATATTTGGGGTATTTATTTCAATTTGCATTACATGCACTTTATTTAACTATTCTAAAATGACAATGAATAAGTATACAGTTTTAATTAACTATACATAGTTCAGTAAAAATGTCCTATAAATAAAAACAGCCAAACATAATTACGTAAATGCATTCGATAATAATCTCGATCACTAGTGAATCCAACGTACGATCGGAACATAATACTCCAGATCCAAGCACCTCATCTCCCGACAACCTCCGCAACGACATTCCTCAATAAAAAAAGGCGAAAGGAACGCAAGCACGAATCTCAGCTATACGGTATATATAATACAGGCGTCGAGTGAAATTTACGCCTTAGGTAAGCTATATACGATTCAACTCACGCACGTGCAGGCATCGAATGGCGCGGTCGGATCGGTGTGTGTACACCTAGAAACAGCGGCACTTCTACCTATATGTGTACCCAGCCAGTGGGCGAAGCGAAGGAGGAGGACGATGGAGGGGGGGGGGGGGATTTATAAAATGAAACGTCTAAGCACCTCGGGAATTGTCGCGCGTTCGCTCGCACGCGATTTAGAGTCGTTGCTCGTACAGTTCTCTCTCTCTCTCTCTCTCTCTCTCTCTCTCTCTCTCTCTCTCTCTCTCCGTGCATCTCGCGTCATTCTGGACCCGAACGATAGAAACGTTTCGCCGTATAGT